>JAXIVJ010006800.1:10000-64584 GCA_036785665.1 Chirona hameri | reverse complement strand
AGAGAGCGAGAGAGCGAGAGAGCGAGAGAGCGAGAGAGCGAGAGAGCGAGAGAGCGAGAGAGCGAGAGAGCGATGAGAGCGAGAGAGCGAGAGAGCGAGAGAGCGAGAGAGCGAGAGAGCGAGAGAGCGAGAGAGCGAGAGAGCGAGAGAGCGAGAGAGCGAGAGAGCGAGAGAGCGAGAGAGCGAGAGAGCGAGAGAGCGAGAGAGCGAGAGAGCGAGAGAGCGAGAGAGCGAGAGAGCGACGAGAGCGAGAGAGCGAGAGAGCGAGAGAGCGAGAGAGCGAGAGAGCGAGAGAGCGAGAGAGCGAGAGAGCGAGAGAGCGAGAGAGCGAGAGAGCGAGAGAGCGAGAGAGCGAGAGAGCGAGAGAGCGAGAGAGCGAGAGAGCGAGAGAGCGAGAAGCGAGAGAGCGAGAGAGCGAGAGAGCGAGAGAGCGAGAGAGCGAGAGAGCGAGAGAGCGAGAGAGCGAGAGAGCGAGAGAGCGAGAGAGCGAGAGAGCGAGAGAGCGAGAGAGCGAGAGAGCGAGAGAGCGAGAGAGCGAGAGAGCGAGAGAGCGAGAGAGCGAGAGAGCGAGAGAGCGAGAGAGCGAGAGAGCGAGAGAGCGAGAGAGCGAGAGAGCGAGAGAGCGAGAGAGCGAGAGAGCGAGAGAGCGAGAGAGCGAGAGAGCGAGAGAGCGAGAGAGCGAGAGAGCGAGAGAGCGAGAGAGCGAGAGAGCGAGAGAGCGAGAGAGCGAGAGAGCGAGAGAGCGAGAGAGCGAGAGAGCGATGAGAGCGAGAGAGCGAGAGAGCGAGAGAGCGAGAGAGCGAGAGAGCGAGAGCGAGAGAGCGAGAGAGCGAGAGAGCGAGAGAGCGAGAGAGCGAGAGAGCGAGAGAGCGAGAGAGCGAGAGAGCGAGAGAGCGAGAGAGCGAGAGAGCGAGAGAGCGAGAGAGCGAGAGAGCGAGAGAGCGAGAGAGCGAGAGAGCGAGAGAGCGAGAGAGCGAGAGAGCGAGAGAGCGAGAGCGAGAGAGCGAGAGAGCGAGAGAGCGAGAGAGCGAGAGAGCGAGAGAGCGAGAGAGCGAGAGAGCGAGAGAGCGAGAGAGCGAGAGAGCGAGAGAGCGATGAGAGCGAGAGAGCGAGAGAGCGAGAGAGCGAGAGAGCGAGAGAGCGAGAGAGCGAGAGAGCGAGAGAGCGAGAGAGCGAGAGAGCGAGAGAGCGAGAGAGCGAGAGAGCGAGAGAGCGAGAGAGCGAGAGAGCGAGAGAGCGAGAGAGCGAGAGAGCGAGAGAGCGAGAGAGCGAGAGAGCGAGAGAGCGAGAGAGCGAGAGAGCGAGAGAGCGAGAGAGCGAGAGAGCGAGAGAGCGAGAGAGCGAGAGCGAGAGAGCGAGAGAGCAGAGAGCGAGAGAGCGAGAGAGCGAGAGAGCGAGAGAGCGAGAGAGCGAAGAGCGAGAGCGAGAGACGAGAGCGAGAGAGCGAGAGAGCGAGAGAGCGAGAGAGCGAGAGCGAGAGAGCGAGAGAGCGAGAGAGCGAGAGAGCGAGAGAGCGAGAGAGCGAGAGAGCGAGAGAGCGAGAGAGCGATGAGAGCGAGAGAGCGAGAGAGCGAGAGAGCGAGAGAGCGAGAGAGCGAGAGAGCGAGAGAGCGAGAGAGCGAGAGAGCGAGAGAGCGAGAGAGCGAGAGAGCGAGAGAGCGAGCGAGAGAGCGAGAGAGCGAGAGAGCGAGAGAGCGAGAGAGCGAGAGAGCGAGAGAGCGAGAGAGCGAGAGAGCGAGAGAGCGAGAGAGCGAGAGAGCGAGAGAGCGAGAGAGCGAGAGAGCGAGAGAGCGAGAGAGCGAGAGAGCGAGAGAGCGAGAGAGCGAGAGAGCGAGAGAGCGAGAGAGCGAGAGAGCGAGAGAGCGAGAGAGCGAGAGAGCGAGAGAGCGAGAGAGCGAGAGAGCGAGAGAGCGAGAGAGCGAGAGAGCGAGAGAGCGAGAGAGCGAGAGAGCGAGAGAGCGAGAGAGCGAGAGAGCGAGAGAGCGAGAGAGCGAGAGAGCGAGAGAGCGAGAGCGAGAGAGCGAGAGAGCGAGAGAGCGAGAGAGCGAGAGAGCGAGAGAGCGAGAGAGCGAGAGGCGAGAGAGCGAGAGAGCGAGAGAGCGAGAGAGCGAGAGAGCGAGAGAGCGAGAGAGCGAGAGAGCGAGAGAGCGAGAGACGAGAGCGAGAGAGCGAGAGAGCGAGAGAGCGAGAGAGCGAGAGAGCGAGAGAGCGAGAGAGCGAGAGAGCGAGAGAGCGAGAGAGAGCGAGAGAGCGAGAGAGCGAGAGAGCGAGAGAGCGAGAGAGCGAGAGAGCGAGAGAGCGAGAGAGCGAGAGAGCGAGAGAGCGAGAGAGCGAGAGAGCGAGAGAGCGAGAGAGCGAGAGAGCGAGAGAGCGAGAGAGCGAGAGAGCGAGAGAGCGAGAGAGCGAGAGAGCGAGAGAGCGAGAGAGCGAGAGAGCGAGAGAGCGAGAGAGCGAGAGAGCGAGAGAGCGAGAGAGCGAGAGAGCGAGAGAGCGAGAGAGCGAGAGAGCGAGAGAGCGAGAGAGCGAGAGAGCGAGAGAGCGAGAGAGCGAGAGAGCGAGAGAGCGAGAGAGCGAGAGAGCGAGAGAGCGAGAGAGCGAGAGAGCGAGAGAGCGAGAGAGCGAGAGAGCGAGAGAGCGAGAGAGCGAGAGAGCGAGAGAGCGAGAGAGCGAGAGAGCGAGAGAGCGAGAGAGCGAGAGAGCGAGAGAGCGAGAGAGCGAGAGAGCGAGAGAGCGAGAGAGCGAGAGAGCGAGAGAGCGAGAGAGCGAGAGAGCGAGAGAGCGAGAGAGCGAGAGAGCGAGAGAGCGAGAGAGCGAGAGAGCGAGAGAGCGAGAGAGCGAGAGAGCGAGAGAGCGAGAGAGCGAGAGAGCGAGAGAGCGAGAGAGCGAGAGAGCGAGAGAGCGAGAGAGCGAGAGAGCGAGAGAGCGAGAGAGCGAGAGAGCGAGAGAGCGAGAGAGCGAGAGAGCGAGAGAGCGAGAGAGCGAGAGAGCGAGAGAGCGAGAGAGCGAGAGAGCGAGAGAGCGAGAGAGCGAGAGAGCGAGAGAGCGAGAGAGCGAGAGAGCGAGAGAGCGAGAGAGCGAGAGAGCGAGAGAGCGAGAGAGCGAGAGAGCGAGAGAGCGAGAGAGCGAGAGAGCGAGAGAGCGAGAGAGCGAGAGAGCGAGAGAGCGAGAGAGCGAGAGAGCGAGAGAGCGAGAGAGCGAGAGAGCGAGAGAGCGAGAGAGCGAGAGAGCGAGAGAGCGAGAGAGCGAGAGAGCGAGAGAGCGAGAGAGCGAGAGAGCGAGAGAGCGAGAGAGCGAGAGAGCGAGAGAGCGAGAGAGCGAGAGAGCGAGAGAGCGAGAGAGCGAGAGAGCGAGAGAGCGAGAGAGCGAGAGAGCGAGAGAGCGAGAGAGCGAGAGAGCGAGAGAGCGAGAGAGCGAGAGAGCGAGAGAGCGAGAGAGCGAGAGAGCGAGAGAGCGAGAGAGCGAGAGAGCGAGAGAGCGAGAGAGCGAGAGAGCGAGAGAGCGAGAGAGCGAGAGAGCGAGAGAGCGAGAGAGCGAGAGAGCGAGAGAGCGAGAGAGCGAGAGAGCGAGAGAGCGAGAGAGCGAGAGAGCGAGAGAGCGAGAGAGCGAGAGAGCGAGAGAGCGAGAGAGCGAGAGAGCGAGAGAGCGAGAGAGCGAGAGAGCGAGAGAGCGAGAGAGCGAGAGAGCGAGAGAGCGAGAGAGCGAGAGAGCGAGAGAGCGAGAGAGCGAGAGAGCGAGAGAGCGAGAGAGCGAGAGAGCGAGAGAGCGAGAGAGCGAGAGAGCGAGAGAGCGAGAGAGCGAGAGAGCGAGAGAGCGAGAGAGCGAGAGAGCGAGAGAGCGAGAGAGCGAGAGAGCGAGAGAGCGAGAGAGCGAGAGAGCGAGAGAGCGAGAGAGCGAGAGAGCGAGAGAGCGAGAGAGCGAGAGAGCGAGAGAGCGAGAGAGCGAGAGAGCGAGAGAGCGAGAGAGCGAGAGAGCGAGAGAGCGAGAGAGCGAGAGAGCGAGAGAGCGAGAGAGCGAGAGAGCGAGAGAGCGAGAGAGCGAGAGAGCGAGAGAGCGAGAGAGCGAGAGAGCGAGAGAGCGAGAGAGCGAGAGAGCGAGAGAGCGAGAGAGCGAGAGAGCGAGAGAGCGAGAGAGCGAGAGAGCGAGAGAGCGAGAGAGCGAGAGAGCGAGAGAGCGAGAGAGCGAGAGAGCGAGAGAGCGAGAGAGCGAGAGAGCGAGAGAGCGAGAGAGCGAGAGAGCGAGAGAGCGAGAGAGCGAGAGAGCGAGAGAGCGAGAGAGCGAGAGAGCGAGAGAGCGAGAGAGCGAGAGAGCGAGAGAGCGAGAGAGCGAGAGAGCGAGAGAGCGAGAGAGCGAGAGAGCGAGAGAGCGAGAGAGCGAGAGAGCGAGAGAGCGAGAGAGCGAGAGAGCGAGAGAGCGAGAGAGCGAGAGAGCGAGAGAGCGAGAGAGCGAGAGAGCGAGAGAGCGAGAGAGCGAGAGAGCGAGAGAGCGAGAGAGCGAGAGAGCGAGAGAGCGAGAGAGCGAGAGAGCGAGAGAGCGAGAGAGCGAGAGAGCGAGAGAGCGAGAGAGCGAGAGAGCGAGAGAGCGAGAGAGCGAGAGAGCGAGAGAGCGAGAGAGCGAGAGAGCGAGAGAGCGAGAGAGCGAGAGAGCGAGAGAGCGAGAGAGCGAGAGAGCGAGAGAGCGAGAGAGCGAGAGAGCGAGAGAGCGAGAGAGCGAGAGAGCGAGAGAGCGAGAGAGCGAGAGAGCGAGAGAGCGAGAGAGCGAGAGAGCGAGAGAGCGAGAGAGCGAGAGAGCGAGAGAGCGAGAGAGCGAGAGAGCGAGAGAGCGAGAGAGCGAGAGAGCGAGAGAGCGAGAGAGCGAGAGAGCGAGAGAGCGAGAGAGCGAGAGAGCGAGAGAGCGAGAGAGCGAGAGAGCGAGAGAGCGAGAGAGCGAGAGAGCGAGAGAGCGAGAGAGCGAGAGAGCGAGAGAGCGAGAGAGCGAGAGAGCGAGAGAGCGAGAGAGCGAGAGAGCGAGAGAGCGAGAGAGCGAGAGAGCGAGAGAGCGAGAGAGCGAGAGAGCGAGAGAGCGAGAGAGCGAGAGAGCGAGAGAGCGAGAGAGCGAGAGAGCGAGAGAGCGAGAGAGCGAGAGAGCGAGAGAGCGAGAGAGCGAGAGAGCGAGAGAGCGAGAGAGCGAGAGAGCGAGAGAGCGAGAGAGCGAGAGAGCGAGAGAGCGAGAGAGCGAGAGAGAGAGCGAGAGAGAGAGCGAGAGAGAGAGCGAGAGAGAGAGCGAGAGAGAGAGCGAGAGAGAGAGCGAGAGAGAGAGCGAGAGAGAGCGCGAGAGAGAGCGCGAGAGAGAGCGCGAGAGAGAGCGCGAGAGAGAGCGCGAGAGAGAGCGCGAGAGAGAGCGCGAGAGAGAGCGCGAGAGAGAGCGCGAGAGAGAGCGCGAGAGAGAGCGCGAGAGAGAGCGCGAGAGAGAGCGCGAGAGAGAGCGCGAGAGAGAGCGCGAGAGAGAGCGCGAGAGAGAGCGCGAGAGAGAGCGCGAGAGAGAGCGCGAGAGAGAGCGCGAGAGAGAGCGCGAGAGAGAGCGCGAGAGAGAGCGCGAGAGAGAGCGCGAGAGAGAGCGCGAGAGAGAGCGCGAGAGAGAGCGCGAGAGAGAGCGCGAGAGAGAGCGCGAGAGAGAGCGCGAGAGAGAGCGCGAGAGAGAGCGCGAGAGAGAGCGCGAGAGAGAGCGCGAGAGAGAGCGCGAGAGAGAGCGCGAGAGAGAGCGCGAGAGAGAGCGCGAGAGAGAGCGCGAGAGAGAGCGCGAGAGAGAGCGCGAGAGAGAGCGCGAGAGAGAGCGCGAGAGAGAGCGCGAGAGAGAGCGCGAGAGAGAGCGCGAGAGAGAGCGCGAGAGAGAGCGCGAGAGAGAGCGCGAGAGAGAGCGCGAGAGAGAGCGCGAGAGAGAGCGCGAGAGAGAGCGCGAGAGAGAGCGCGAGAGAGAGCGCGAGAGAGAGCGCGAGAGAGAGCGCGAGAGAGAGCGCGAGAGAGAGCGCGAGAGAGAGCGCGAGAGAGAGCGCGAGAGAGAGCGCGAGAGAGAGCGCGAGAGAGAGCGCGAGAGAGAGCGCGAGAGAGAGCGCGAGAGAGAGCGCGAGAGAGAGCGCGAGAGAGAGCGCGAGAGAGAGCGCGAGAGAGAGCGCGAGAGAGAGCGCGAGAGAGAGCGCGAGAGAGAGCGCGAGAGAGAGCGCGAGAGAGAGCGCGAGAGAGAGCGCGAGAGAGAGCGCGAGAGAGAGCGCGAGAGAGAGCGCGAGAGAGAGCGCGAGAGAGAGCGCGAGAGAGAGCGCGAGAGAGAGCGCGAGAGAGAGCGCGAGAGAGAGCGCGAGAGAGAGCGCGAGAGAGAGCGCGAGAGAGAGCGCGAGAGAGAGCGCGAGAGAGAGCGCGAGAGAGAGCGCGAGAGAGAGCGCGAGAGAGAGCGCGAGAGAGAGCGCGAGAGAGAGCGCGAGAGAGAGCGCGAGAGAGAGCGCGAGAGAGAGCGCGAGAGAGAGCGCGAGAGAGAGCGCGAGAGAGAGCGCGAGAGAGAGCGCGAGAGAGAGCGCGAGAGAGAGCGCGAGAGAGAGCGCGAGAGAGAGAGCGAGAGAGAGCGAGAGAGAGCGAGAGAGAGAGAGAGAGAGAGAGAGAGAGAGAGAGATAAGACAAAAAATAGAGAGATAAAAATATAAAACATACTACAAAATGTCAAAGTGATGTTAAATGTCAGGTCACGGTCAGGTCAAGCGCTAAAATCGACGTATTTGAGTTTATGGGCCATACTTTCCATCCAAAGCCTTTGATTACGACCATGATCACCCACAGTGCTGCCAAAGGTATGATACACATCCTGTATGAGCTAAGGTGAGATTGTTGACCAAAGTCAAGGTCAAGGTCAGGTCACAACAGGTCACTATGCTAAAAATATCTACGAAAGTCATGCAACACATGTTTTATGAGTTATTTGCCACGTATAATTCGATAGTGATTTTCCTTTTACCACCTGACTTCAGTTACGTGAAGTTAATGTCAAGTTCAGGTCAAGTTCAGGTCAAGTTCAGGTCACTTAAGGTCATCATTTTATATTGATAAATATAAATAAAAAAGGCATGTTTCTAGACCAGTTTTGTCTCCGAAATACAGTGGTGTCATTTATTGGTCTGTATCTGGTCAATAAAAGCAACACAAAACGCAATTCGTAAATATGACGTCATGAGTTACCCATACTTTAGATGCCATAAGTCAGTCAAAAATGGTGATATCATCTGAAATTTGGTAGGGAAGTTTTCCATATGTAGTTCTCTGATATATATTCCGGCTTTTGAATATCATTGAAGAAAAAAAAGATTTTGTGGGCATTTTACTTTTTTTGTTGCTGATGAATTTGTTGGGTAAAAAAACAAAATTTGCAAAATTCCGAAATTTTCATGTTGTAGCCCTTACCATTTGCGATCTTCTGACATTTTTGATTGCATTTTGCCCTAAATATGACATTTGTACGGTCTGTTACATTTTAGCTGATTTTGGTGTACACCTCGTGTGTAGTGTAAACGTGTAGTGTAACAAAATACGATATAACTCGAACTTTACCGAAAAAAAATTGCTTTATTTTTTCCCAGAAGACGTAAACGTGATTTTGAAGAGGGTACCCGAAGTTTCATGTTGATAGCGCTATTGGTTTTTGAGCTATTACGAACATTCATCGGGGGGGGGGGGGGGGGGCGTTAAACGCGTCAGTCAATGGCGAGTTAAGCAATTTACAAAGACATTTAGCTCTCAACCTTATTTACTTATTACCGAGCGGGTGCGAAGCGCCCGTGAGGTTTCTCGTCAACTTACTAGACAAATTTACATTTGACCCGACCCGACCCGGCACGACCCGGCCCGACCCGGCCATACAGACGGTTTTCGAAGCTAATAACTTTGCAACCACTGCTCTGATTGAAATCGGGTTTTCAACATTGGATAGTACCATCAAATCAATTTAGATTTTGTTATAGTGCGTTTTGATAGGGGTGGTACCACAGTGCGTGACACCCGCAGACGTCGAAATGGACAAAACTAATTATTGATCAAAAATGGCTTGATTTATCTAAGCATTCGTTTTTTTTATACGCTGAAGCATGCAGCCGCTCAGGACGTACTCCCTTTTGGCGGATTCGAGAAAGGAGATCATGTACAATTTAATAAAACTTAATTTTTATGTTGGCATGCATGGAGGCCTCGTGATTTTTATGGAGGACTCAAAGGACTAAAAGGACTAAAAGAACTAAAAGGACTAAAGAGACTAAAATGACTAAAATGACTAAAATGACTAAATGGACTAAAAGGACCATGTGTTACTACCACGTGTGCTCCCGTACCGTTTCATATTTCAAACCTGTGTTAGCTTTACCAGTGTGCGCCCGCTTGGTCATCGCCCCCAAAAAGGCGTTTTACTGGTTACTCGGCGGACGTAAGAAGTAAGAAGTATGGCCCAGTCAATGGCGCGTTAATGTGAGCGTCGCTTCACCAGAGTAATGCTGGTACAGTCGGTATACCTGAGTCGTCGGTACCTGAGTCAGTCGGTATACCTGAGTCGTCGGTACCTGAGTCAGTCGGTATACCTGAGTCGTCGGTACCTGAGTCAGTCGGTATACCTGAGTCGTCGGTACTGTAACGGGTTTTCGCTTCTGCATGGTTCTGCCATTTTGTGTAGCATTGCAACATTTTTTGAAATTTTTGAAAACTCTTTCTCTGGTTAATTTTGGGCCGCTGAATGGAATGACATAAATTTTGAGGCTCTCTGGCTTAATCTGCAACAATTAGAACTGCTTGCAACAATTGTCAACAATTTGCAACATTATTAAATTTTGTTCACGGGGTTTTCTTGAGATCAGGAGTCGAAATATGGCATTTTCAGAATGTTATATCCCCGTGTTTTCGAGATAATACTAAATTTTGTGGTTAAAATGCAGAATCGAGTTCAACCTGTACATACATTTTTATTTTGGAGGCAGGTCAATCATCGGCGAGCACATAGGTCGCTGCACGGTTAGGGTGGGGGTGGTGCAATTTAGCGAGTTAATCGGGAATTGGTCCGGTGGAATAAGGTCCGGGTTTCCTTGTCCGTGAGCCGGCACCAATGGCCCTCTGGCTCCTCCTTACATAATTTCACCAACGGCTTGTCTCTCAGATTATCACACCGTGAGTTCTGTGATCGGTTCCATGTATATTCTGCATACCCAGTGCAACGCTACGCTGAGGACGAACTCCCACTGGAACTAACACATTCATACATCCTTTCACTCAGACTCTCCCCAGACATTCACTCAATCATCAATATCTTTCATACTTTGCAGTAAACTGTCAGGTTCGTCTTCCTGACCCCTCCCTCTTCTCCTATCCCCACCAGTGGTGCGTAGTGTTACACAGGGAACGCACCAGGGTAACAGCTGGTTCACTGAGCGAATTTCGTCTCCGATGTACTCAGCTCTTCACTATGGATAACTTTCCACTCTAACTATTAAATCCACCAAATTAAAATATGAATAACCTCACACATGCTTCTCTGTCTGGGTCCATTCCTGCCGCACACTGCTGCTGGGATCCACGACTTACTGCGGTTTCCGTGGTGCCCCAATCGCCAATCCACGCCACCTCAGCACCCTGACTCCTCCTACGGCATTTATCTGAGGTGGATGGCCATTCCGGCCCACACGTCGCCACCCCAGCACCCTGACTCCTCCTACGGCATTTATCTGGGGCGGATGGCCATTCTGGCCCGCACACGTCGCCACCCCAGCACCCTGACTCCTCCTACGGCATTTATCTGGGGCGGATGGCCATTCCGGCCCGCACACGTCACCACCTCAGCACCCTGACTCCTCCTACGGCATTTACCTGAGGCGGATGGCCATTCTGGCCCTCACACGTCGCCACCCCAGCACCCTGACTCCTCCTACGGCATTTATCTGGGGCGGATGGCCATTCCGGCCCGCACACGTCACCACCTCAGCACCCTGACTCCTCCTACGGCATTTACCTGAGGCGGATGGCCATTCTGGCCCTCATACGTCGCCACCCCAGCACCCTGACTCCTCCTACGGCATTTATCTGAGGCGGATGGCCATTCCGGCCCGCACACGTCACCACCTCAGCACCCTGACTCCTCCTACGGCATTTACCTGAGGCGGATGGCCATTCTGGCCCTCACACGTCGCCACCCCAGCACCCTGACTTCTCATACGGCATTTATCTGGGGCGGATGGCCATTCCGGCCCGTACACGTCACCACCTCAGCACCCTGACTCCTCCTACGGCATTTACCTGAGGCGGATGGCCCTGCTGGCCCTCACACGTCGCCACCCCAGCACCCTGACTCCTCCTACGGCATTTATCTGGGGCGGATGGCCATTCCGGACCGCACACGTCACTACCTCAGCACCCTGACTCCTCCTACGGCATTTACCTGAGGCGGATGGCCATTCTGGCCCTCCTGGTTTCCCAGAACCTGGCGTTACCGGACTCTTTCGAGTGCCCGCCAGTATTTCGCGACTTATGGCGCGCGATCCAGCTCACTTCTTGGCATCGTGGAATGGACCCAAACAAACAAACAATCTCATCATCATCTAACTCCCATTCTCCTGGAAACACAACTTTCTCCTTCCGAACTAAATATTCCCACCGAAACCGGTCTATACATCTGAGACCTTTGCCATCTTTTGTTAAAAGGGTCTCCTCTTAGTTGAATTCCCATTCAACTCCACCCCCTTTCCCCCATCACCCGTTGTGCAGCAGACCGTGTCGGCAGGCATATTACGCACAGGGGCGCGGCTACGTATTGTCTAGGCCTCCTCACAATCTTGTCTATTATTTCCCACTGTCAATTTACACCATGCTGTTATCGTCATACCTCCCTCGTGCGTTGTATCCTATTTGCCCCGGCTCCACGCGCACGGTTGTCTCTGGGCGTGCGTCTGCACGTTTGTATGTAGTGTACGTACAGTATGCATGCATGATTCCAAGTATGTGTATGTATGCCTGTATGCCTGTATGCCTGTATGCCTGCATGCCTGCATGCCTGTATGCCTGTATGCCTGTATGCCTGTATGCCTGTATGCCTGTATGCCTGTATGCCTGTATGCCTGTACGCCTGTACGCCTGTACGCCTGTACGCCTGTACGCCTGTACGCCTGTACGCCTGTACGCCTGTACGCCTGTACGCCTGTACGCCTGTACGCCTGTACGCCTGTACGCCTGTACGCCTGTATGCCTGCATGCCTGTATGCCTGTATGCCTGTATGCCTGTATGCCTGTATGCCTGTATGCCTGTATGCCTGTATGCCTGTATGCCTGTATGCCTGTATGCCTGTATGCCTGAATGCCTGAATGCCTGTATGCCTGTTTGCCTGTATGTTTGTATGTATGTATGTATGTATGTATGTATGTATGTATGTATGTATGTATGTATGTATGTATGTATGTATGTATGTATGTATGTATGTATATATGTATTTATCTTATAACTGTTAGCGTGAAGAAGCGTCGCCGGCGTGATACCATTTGTAGTGTATTTGTGGAGTGTGTGTAGTTTATGCTGTGTAGTGTATATTGTGTAGTGTATATTGTGTAGTGTATATTGTGTAGGGTATATTGTGTAGTGTATATTGTGTAGTGTATATTGTGTAGTGTATTGTGTAGTGTGCATTGTGTAGTGTATTTTGTGACTATAGTGTACCACGGGTCGTGTTTCTGTAATTGGTAATCGGTACTCAGTACTCGGTACTCGATACTCAGTACTCAGTACTCAGTACTCAGTACTCGGCACTTGGTACTCGGTACTCGGCACTCGGCACTCGGCACCTGGTACTCGGTACTCGGCACTCGGTACTCGACACTCGGTACTCGGTACTCGTTACTCAAGAATGGGTACTCAGTACTCGGTACTCACTACTCGGTACTCGGTACTCGGTTACTCGGTTATCGGTACTCGGTACTTGGTACGCGGTACTCGGTACTCTGCACTCGGTACTCGGTACTCGGTACTTGGTACTCGGCACACGGTACTAGGTACTCGGTAATCGGTACACGTTACTCGGTACTCGGTACTCGGTACACGGTACTCGGTACTCGGTACACGGTACTCGGTACTCGGTACTCGGTACTCGGTGCTCGGTACTTGGTACACGGTACTCGGTATTCGGTACTGGGTACTCGGTACTCGATACTCGGTACTGGGTACTCGGCACTCGGTACTCGGTACGGACACCTGGTACTTGGTGCTCAGTACTTTTCTGTATGTACAACAACTGTCCCACCTGAGCGAAATCCACGGGTTTTCCCCTCGTTAGGCTAGCGTCTGACCGTCTGGCCGGACCCTCTCGTCCAGGGGAGGGGGTTCATGACGTCATGTGTTTTGGGATCGGGCGCGTGGGGTCAGTGTCCCAGCGGCCGGTAGCGGTGATCGGTGACGCTGGCCGTGTGGACACTTGTGCGAATTTTTCATGACAGCGATTTCATTCTGGCGTTAATTTTTAACAGCGAGATGAACAGGGACGAAATTGTACATGACCGTGATTTGTATCATACCGCCATATCTTTCCATAGAGCAAACAACCATCCCATAATTTCGCGCTTGTTAAGGAGACAGTTAACTGCGAGAATCGTACACATTCCAACACAGCCTTCCTCACTTTCCTTTTCCTTGGGAAATATTTACTTTACTCAGTTAGCTTTGAACTTAATGAAAATAACGTTGCTTAACAAAATTAAATTAAAAGTCTTGCAATTATCGGCGGCTTAGGGCTGTGTGGAAACAATATTAGCACATACTCGACAATTCGTCAATAAGACCTGTTTATCAAAATCCTCACGACACAATCCCTAAATGATCTGTTTGTATATGCCGAAACGTTGAAATGATGACCCTGTCATCAACCGATCCTGACATTAAAGATTGCGTAAAAAGGCTTACAGATTAAATTGCAAATTAACCACAGTGAAGTTAATTTGACCGGATTTGAAAATGTCACCAATCAGACCAAATAATCAACCGAACCGGATAATTGAATGGCAAGGTTAAGAAAATATCGGTCACCCTGTCTGCTGGCAATCGGGTTAGCCATTCCTGAAAATTTTCAGTACGGGTATTTCACATAATTATCACATCACTCGGGTTTTACCAGAAACAGTTGGCCTTCAATATATCAGTAAACATTGTTCACCAAAATAAACATTAAACCTCGGAACCTTGAATTGAGTATTTCATCACATCTAGCCGCAAAAATTGCATTACCCTACCTTGGAAGCATTGAAGTCACATCATCGCTTGTCCCTACATATATATTTTTACGTTAACATTACTAATTATATTACGTGACTTCCCCTCAAGCTAGCGCTCCATCTCATTGATATTCCTTCTTCAATCCATCTTTCAGTCACATTCCGAATTAGAGTACCAGGTAATTCACACAAGGCTATATTTACAGAAAATTGTGCACCGATAGTTCAAGTTAATTGTCTCGTGAATACAATATCATTCGTCTTATAGGCAGCAGTTCGAATAGAGTCAACAAAATTCAGCCAGTCACATCAGTCACATCAGTTCGAACAGTCAACCAGTCAAATAAATCCCATCGGCGACCACCACCAGCATTGGCACAAGCTCCATAATCGGTTGCATTTAAAGCACGAGAGTTATACAAGACGCAAACATAAACGTCCAAACCATATCAGAGTTTTGATTTACGTTAGAAGTTATAACTAGTCAGGCAATCAATATATGATAATTTTTCAACCATACACATACTCGCGTAGGCATAATTAAGAATATCATGACTACATGACCAAACAAATGCCCAAATAGCAGGGGAGTTCAATGAGAGCAGAACAAAACGACGAAGAAGAAAAAAAACCGGCCGAAACACTGTGCAAATTAAATTTGTATGGTGTTCAGATGCACAACAAATTAACTGACTATGGATTATAAGGAGGGTATAAGGATTGTACAGACTTTCCGACCTTACTTGATGTGAAATGCGGCTACTTTCTCCAGTATTAAATTTATAGAACTAAACAACAGCAAATCTTGAAGGCTGACTTGTGATGGTCCTTGACGCGGCTTCTCTGAGACTAAGGCTCGCGGCGAGGAGCCGCGGCCCCATCCTGCTTCCGTCCCTACTCACTGCCCCATCTTGTCTCCTCTGAGACTGAGGCTCGCGGCGAGGAGCCGCGGCCCCAGCCTGCTTCCGTCCCTGCTCACTGCCGAACTCTGTTCCTCTGAAACCTACTTGGACTGTTTGGAGGCCTGGGCGCACTATCGGCAATTTGAAGATCGGTCCCGTCCTTGCTGCTCTGCTGTTCGATCTGCCCCCTTCACCCCTCTTGCAGGCCCTTTTATCAACTTTTTGCTTGAAAAATCAGGTCAGTTGCCAGATTGGCGCCTTGCTGCCGTGATTTTTTCTCCACTCGGTTTTAATTTTCGATTCCCTTTTGCTGTCCTGTCATTGGTCCTTCTCACCCGGCTGCAACGGCCTGTGGATGCCTGCGGCGGCCGGAACTGCTGTCTACAGCGGTTCAGAGGCGGAGCTTGCTGCCGTGATCTGGGTCAGGATCCTGCGCAGAGGCTTCTGCCGAGCGCCGTACGTGACCCGGGCCGCTGGCCGGCGCTCACGCTTAATGGCGCCGCGCAGCTGCTGTTATGGTGTCCTTTAATGGGCCTGGTGCCTTAATAGCGACACCCTGGCGGTACACAGGTCGGAACGAGGGTATTTGTTGCCTGCGTGGGGGGCTTCAGCCGGCGTCTCCACTGTTGAAGTGTTTGGTGTGCACACGACCGCCGTTCCTTCCATGTTCAATTTTAAAATTACACATAGCTTTTGCTTTTAGAATGTTTCTATTCTTCTGCTTATCTCTATACTTTCTTCTTTTTCCCTCTGTTTCTTTTGGACAATTTAAAATGTATCTCGCTACAGTACCTGAGTCAGTCGGTATACCTGATTCGTCGGTACCTGTGTCAGTCGGTATACCTGAGTCGTCGGTACCTGAGTCAGTCGGTATACATGAGTCGTCGGTACCTGTGTCAGTCGGTATACCTGAGTCGTCGGTACCTGTGTCAGTCGGTATAGCTGAGTCGTCGGTATAGCTGAGTCGTCGGTACCTGAGTCGTCGGTACCTGTGTCAGTCGGTATACCTGAGTCGTCGGTACCTGAGTCTGTCGGTATACCTGAGTCGTCGGTACCTGAGTCAGTCGGTATACCTGAGTCGTCGGTACCTGAGTCAGTCGGTATACCTGAGTCGTCGGTACCTGAGTCAGTCGGTATAGCTGAGTCGTCGGTACCTGAGTCAGTCGGTATACCTGAGTCGTCGGTACCTGAGTCAGTCGGTATACCTGAGTCGTCGGTACCTGAGTCAGTCGGTATACCTGAGTCGTCGGTACCTGAGTCAGTCGGTATACCTGAGTCGTCGGTACCTGAGTCAGTCGGTATAGCTGAGTCGTCGGTACCTGAGTCAGTCGGTATACCTGAGTCGTCGGTACCTGAGTCAGTCGGTATACCTGAGTCGTCGGTACCTGAGTCAGTCGGTATACCTGAGTCGTCGGTACCTGAGCCAGTCGGTATACCTGAGTCGTCGGTACCTGAGTCAGTCGGTACCTGAGTCGTCGGTAACTGAGTCAGTCGGTATACCTGAGTCGTCGGTACCTGTGTCAGTCGGTATACCTGAGTCGTCGGTACCTGAGTCAGTCAGTATACCTGAGTCGTCGGTACCTGAGTCAGTCGGTATACCTGAGTCGTCGGTACCTGTGTCAGTCGGTACCTGAGTCGTCGGTACCTGAGTCGTCGGTATACCTGAGTCGTCGGTATACCTGAGTCGTCGGTATACCTGAGTCGTCGGTACCTGTGTCAGTCGGTATACCTGAGCCGTCGGTACCTGAGTCAGTCGGTATACCTGAGTCGTCGGTACCTGAGTCAGTCGGTATACCTGAGTCGTCGGTACCTGAGTCAGTCGGTATACCTGAGTCGTCGGTACCTGAGTCAGTCGGTATACCTGAGTCGTCGGTACCTGAGTCAGTCGGTATACTGAGTCGTCGGTACCTGAGTCAGTCGGTATACCTGAGTCGTCGGTACCTGAGTCAGTCGGCACCTGAGTCGTCAGTACCTGAGTCAGTCGGTATACCTGAGTCGTCGGTACCTGTGTCAGTCGGTATACCTGAGTCGTCGTTACCTGAGTCAGTCAGTATACCTGAGTCGTCGGTACCTGAGTCAGTCGGTATACCTGAGTCGTCGGTACCTGTGTCAGTCGGTACCTGAGTCGTCGGTACCTGAGTCGTCGGTATACCTGAGTCGTCGGTACCTGTGTCAGTCGGTATACCTGAGTCGTCGGTACCTGAGTCAGTCTGTATACCTGAGTCGTCGGTACCTGTGCCAGTCGGTATACCTGAGTCGTTGGTACCTGAGTCAGTCGGTATACCTGAGTCGTCGGTACCTGTGTCAGTCGGTATACCTGAGTCGTCGGTACCTGAGTCAGTCGGTATACCTGAGTCGTCGGTACCTGTGTCAGTCGGTATACCTGAGTCGTCGGTACCTGTGTCAGTCGGTATACCTCATCATCATCATCACATCATCACACAATGTTTATTAAGGAACTCATAAAACATAACATAACAGCAAAAACAAATGTAAAGAAACTTATCATGCGAATATTGTTACAAAATAATAGCAGAATGGTGCAAAAGCACGAGTGTGCTTAACTCCAGGCACCTCTCTGAAACATAAAATAAAGAGACATTCGAATCCGCCGCCGCCGCAACAGATCCCTCTTAAGCGATATAGATATATGCGCAAATAGCCGCTCAGCTCACGGGGGCGCCACCGGCCACCCCAAGCCATACCAACATCGTCAAAAGTTAATTGCTAGTGAATCTATGGGAATTGAGCAGAAATATTTGGAAATGGTGTGCCACTTCTCGACCATCCTCGCTGTCCAGATTCTCACCACGCACAAGCAAACGTAATTGACATGTAGGTGTGAGATCACTGAAATCAGCGCGAAGAATCTGCGAAACGTTTAGAAAAAGTTTGCATCTCTGGGGAAGATAATTTGGACAAAAAAGAACGTAATGGCAAACATCCTCGACAGAATGGCCACACGAACACTCAGGTGTTGGGCATCTGTTAATTTGAAACAAATGAGAGTTTAAACAAGACATTTTAGTTCTTAATCTGGTGTGGAGAATGTTCCCTGTTTTAGACCCAGCTTTGTAATAGATTGGGGGCTTAGACACCCCTAGCCGCTTAGTAATCGCTCGTTTAAAGGACATATGTGGGAGTGATCTTAGTGATTGGGGGAGCTGATTCCACTGTTTACCTGTTGATGGGAAGAATGAGCATTGGCAGGATCTGGTGCGGTTTGGTTGGATTGTATGTGAGCTGGCGTTTCTCAACATCTTACCTGTGATCTGAGCACGTGTATCTGGCATGATTGACTTAATGTAGCTCGGTGTTTGATGTTGAAAATTGTTGAATGTGTGGTATAATGCAAGTTTGTGTAGTTGTCGTCTAGTCTTCAATTTGTCCCACCCCAGCTCTTGAAGTAGTTTGTCAGTTGATGTTCTGAATAAGGCGCCTGTCACTAATCGGCCAGCTCTATTTTGTAGTTTCTCCAGTCTGTATGTGTCATGCACTGTTATATGTCCGTCGTAGACAGTGTCGTATAAGTCAAAGTAGGGTATCGTATATGTCCTATAAATTTGGTCAAGGATATCCCTGGGTATATATTGTACAATAGGGTAGAGTGGACACAATGTTTTATTTACTTTCTTGCAAATGTCATTGACATGTTGGTGAAAACGTAGGTCTTTGGAAAAAGTCATTCCAAGATGTGTGTGGTTGTCATGGATCGGTATTAAACCACGTCCAAATGTAAGGGTAGGTGGTGTATGCCGATGTTTGTGTGAAAAGGTCTGTTGTACAGTCTTGCTAGTGTTAAACGTTATTAACCATTCTCGACTATATTTATGTATTTCGTCAAGGTCATTCTGGAGTGAGAGTTGTGTTGTTGCGAGGTCTGCTGTCGTGTGAGATGCATAAAGGGATACGTCGTCAGCGAAAAAGAGGATGTCGTTTTGTGTCCGGGTTGAAAGTCCGTCGAGATATATAAGGGCTAATAGAGGACCGAGCACGGATCCCTGCGGGCAGCCCGCGTTTATAATCTGAGTACTTGAAAAGGTGTCACGGATCCGCACTCGTTGCCTCCTATTGGATAGATATGATTCCAGCCAGTCAAAAAGTGAGTCAGTGATTCCGAAGTCGTGCTTACACTTGTGTAACAGTCCTGTGTGCCAGATTTTGTCAAAATATTTAGAGATGTCAAGATAGATAGCAGTGAAGTCGCGTCCTGCGTCCAGTGATCTGTACAAATTGTGGGTCAAATACAGTAACTGTTGTTCGGCGATGTGACCTCGCCGGTACCCACTCTGCTTATCTGTGAGAAGAGAGTGTTGTGAAAGGTGAGAATATATGTGTTTATAAACTATTTTTTCAAATACCTTAGATAATGATGACAAAATACTTATGGGACGATAGCATGTTGTGTCAGACGGAGAACCCTTATTTTATAATATTGGTTTGATATTGGCTTCTTTGAACTTGGAAGGAAAAATACCTAACGCGAGAGACTTGTTGTATAGTTTAGACAATGGTTCTGCAATAATAATGGCGGTCAGCTTTAGGAGCTTTACTGGAATGTTATCAGGGCCAGTAGATTTGTTACAGTCTAAAGAGTTAAGGAATTGAAGAACCTCCCTCTCAGAGGTGATGATTTTTCGCAGAGTGGGCACCGGTGTCGCGCCTGTGTTATTGTTAGATGGTGGCGCCTGTATGTCTTTTAGGTCGATATTTGCTTGCTTTGCAAAGTGGTCGTTGAGAAGTGTTGCTTTCCTGCAGTCGGCTAGTACTATTTCTCCGTCTAGTCCTTCAAGTGGTGGAATGACGTCGTTTCGTGTTCGTCCTGTTATTCTGCGTAATGTCTGGTGGTATTTGTATGGGTCTCGTTTATATGTTAGAAGCTTGCGAATTTCACTTTCTATATGCTGTTTTTTAAGTTGTCTGTTTAACGTTGTTACAGCGTTTCGTTGGTGTTTCCAGCGGTCCCAAGTGTAGTCAGTCTGAGATTGTCGAGCATGTTTGAATAGTCTGTCACGCTTCCTAATCTGTCTGGTCAGTTCAGCCGTTATCCAAGGTTTCTGATAGTCTTTAAGTCGTATCGTTTTACGTGGAATAGATGCCTCAGCAGCTTTTAGAAGAACAGATATAAATTTGTCAGTCGCCTCGTCTACTTCACCTGCCAGAATTCCTTCCCAGTCAGTATCCAGTAACAGCATAGTCAAAAGATGAGAGTCAAGTCTCGAATAGTCCCATATAGTCTTGCACGTTTCATATGTAGTTTGTGGTAGTGGTGAGGCGTTAACAGACACAAATATTGGAAAGTGGTCGAGGTTTGAAAATGAAGATAATGTCCCGCTGTCCGCGTTGACTTCTGTGTTGGTTGTGAATATCAAGTCTCGTAAATTGTGGTTATTTCCAGCTATTCTAGTGGGTTGTGTAATAAGTTGTTCAAGTTCTAACATACGGGCAGTGTTTTGGAGCTTGTGGTCAAAGGGTGTTATGCCGCTGTGATTGTACGGTGTCTGGTCTAGGTACCTGAGTCGTCGGTACCTGTGTCAGTCGGTATACCTGAGTCGTCGGTACCTGTGTCAGTCGGTATACCTGAGTCGTCGGTAAATGAGTCGTCGGGGTACCTGTATTAGTCGGTACCTGAGTCAGTCGGTATCTGAGTCAGTCGGTATACCTGAGTCGTCGGTAACTATGTCAGTCGGTATACCTGAGTCGTCGGTACCTGAGTCAGTCGGTATACCTGAGTCAGTCGGTACCTGTGTCAGTCGGTATACCTGAGTCGTCGGTACCTGAGTCAGTTGGTACCTGAGTCGTCGGTACCTGAGTCAGTCGGTATACCTGAGTCGTCGGTACCTGCGTCAGTCGGTATACCTGAGTCGTCGGTACCTGAGTCAGTCGGTATACCTGAGTCAGTCGGTATACCTGAGTCGTCGGTACCTGTGTCAGTCGGTATGCCTGAGTCGTCGGTACCTGAGTCAGTCGGTATACCTGAGTCGTCGGTGCCTGAGTCGTCGGTATACCTGAGTCGTCGGTACCTGAGTCAGTCGGTACCTGAGTCGTCGGTACCTGAGTCAGTCGGTATACCTGAGTCGTCGGTACCTGAGTCAGTCGGCATACCTGAGTCAGTCGGTATACCTGAGTCGTCGGTACCTGTGTCATTCGGTATACCTGAGTCGTCGGTACCTGAGTCAGTCGGTACCTGAGTCGTCGGTACCTGAGTCAGTCGGCATAGCTGAGTCGTCGGTGCCTGTGTCAGTCGGTATACCTGAGTCGTCGGTACCTGAGTCAGTCGGTATACCTGAGTCGTCGGTACCTGTGTCAGTCGGTATAGCTGAGTCAGTCGGTATACCTGAGTCGTCGGTACCTGAGTCAGTCGGTATACCTGAGTCGTCGGTACCTGTGTCAGTCGGTATAGCTGAGTCGTCGGTACCTGAGTCAGTCGGTATACCTGAGTCGTCGGTACCTGTGTCAGTCGGTATACCTGAGTCGTCGGTACCTGAGTCAGTCGGTACCTGAGTCGTCGGTACCTGAGTCAGTCGGTATAGCTGAGTCGTCGGTACCTGTGTCAGTCGGTATACCTGAGTCGTCGGTACCTGAGTCGTCGGTACCTGAGTCAGTCGGTATACCTGAGTCGTCGGTGCCTGTGCCAGTCGGTATACCTGAGTCGTCGGTACCTGAGTCAGTCGGTATACCTGAGTCGTCGGTACCTGAGTCAGTCGGTATAGCTGAGTCGTCGGTGCCTGTGTCAGTCGGTATACCTGAGTCGTCGGTACCTGAGTCAGTCGGTATACCTGAGTCGTCGGTACCTGTGTCAGTCGGTATAGCTGAGTCGTCGGTACCTGAGTCAGTCGGTATACCTGAGTCGTCGGTACCTGTGTCAGTCGGTATACCTGAGTCGTCGGTACCTGAGTCAGTCGGTATACCTGAGTCGTCGGTACCTGAGTCAGTCGGTATAGCTGAGTCGTCGGTGCCTGTGTCAGTCGGTATACCTGAGTCGTCGGTACCTGTGTCAGTCGGTATAGCTGAGTCGTCGGTACCTGAGTCAGTCGGTATACCTGAGTCGTCGGTACCTGAGTCAGTCGGTATACCTGAGTCGTCGGTAAATGAGTCGTCGGGGTACCTGTATTAGTCGGTATACCTGAGTCGTCGGTACCTGTGTCAGTCGGTATACCTGAGTCGTCGGTACCTGAGTCAGTCGGTATACCTGAGTCGTCGGTACCTGAGTCGTCGGTACCTGAGTCAGTTGGTATACATGAGTCGTCGGTACCTGAGTCAGTCGGTACCTGTGTCAGTCGGTATACCTGAGTCGTCGGTACCTGAGTCAGTCGGTACCTGAGTCGTCGGTACCTGAGTCAGTCGGTATAGCTGAGTCGTCGGTGCCTGTGTCAGTCGGTATACCTGAGTCGTCGGTACCTGAGTCAGTCGGTACCCGAGTCGTCGGTACCTGAGTCAGTCGGTATAGCTGAGTCGTCGGTGCCTGTGTCAGTCGGTATAGCTGAGTCGTCGGTGCCTGTGTCAGTCGGTATACCTGAGTCGTCGGTACCTGAGTCAGTCGGTACCTGAGTCGTCGGTACCTGAGTCAGTCGGTATAGCTGAGTCGTCGGTGCCTGTGTCAGTCGGTATACCTGAGTCGTCGGTACCTGAGTCAGTCGGTACCTGAGTCGTCGATACCTGAGTCAGTCGGTATAGCTGAGTCGTCGGTGCCTGTGTCAGTCGGTATACCTGAGTCGTCGGTACCTGAGTCAGTCGGTACCTGAGTCGTCGGTACCTGAGTCAGTCGGTATACCTGAGTCGTCGGTACCTGAGTCAGTCGGTACCTGAGTCGTCGGTACCTGAGTCAGTCGGTACCTGAGTCGTCGGTACCTGTGTCAGTCGGTATACCTGAGTCGTCGGTACCTGAGTCAGTCGGTACCTGAGTCGTCGGTACCTGAGTCAGTCGGTATAGCTGAGTCGTCGGTGCCTGTGTCAGTCGGTATAGCTGAGTCGTCGGTGCCTGTGTCAGTCGGTATACCTGAGTCGTCGGTACCTGAGTCAGTCGGTATAGCTGAGTCGTCGGTGCCTGTGTCAGTCGGTATACCCGAGTCGTCGGTACCTGAGTCAGTCGGTATAGCTGAGTCGTCGGTGCCTGTGTCAGTCGGTATACCCGAGTCGTCGGTACCTGAGTCAGTCGGTATAGCTGAGTCGTCGGTGCCTGTGTCAGTCGGTATACCCGAGTCGTCGGTACCTGAGTCAGTCGGTATACCCGAGTCGTCGGTACCTGAGTCAGTCGGTATACCCGAGTCGTCGGTACCTGAGTCAGTCGGTATACCCGAGTCGTCGGTACCTGAGTCAGTCGGTATACCCGAGTCGTCGGTACCTGAGTCGTCGGTACCTGAGTCGTCGGTACCTGTGTCAGTCGGTATAGCTGAGTCGTCGGTACCTGAGTCAGTCGGTATAGCTGAGTCGTCGGTGCCTGTGTCAGTCGGTATACCTGAGTCGTCGGTACCTGAGTCAGTCGGTACCTGAGTCGTCGGTACCTGAGTCAGTCTGTATAGCTGAGTCGTCGGTGCCTGTGTCAGTCGGTATACCTGAGTCGTCGGTACCTGAGTCAGTCGGTACCTGAGTCGTCGGTACCTGAGTCAGTCGGTATACCTGAGTCGTCGGTACCTGAGTCAGTCGGTACCTGAGTCGTCGGTACCTGAGTCAGTCGGTACCTGAGTCGTCGATACCTGTGTCAGTCGGTATACCTGAGTCGTCGGTACCTGAGTCAGTCGGTACCTGAGTCGTCGGTACCTGAGTCAGTCGGTATAGCTGAGTCGTCGGTGCCTGTGTCAGTCGGTATAGCTGAGTCGTCGGTGCCTGTGTCAGTCGGTATACCTGAGTCGTCGGTACCTGAGTCAGTCGGTATAGCTGAGTCGTCGGTGCCTGTGTCAGTCGGTATACCCGAGTCGTCGGTACCTGAGTCAGTCGGTATAGCTGAGTCGTCGGTGCCTGTGTCAGTCGGTATACCCGAGTCGTCGGTACCTGAGTCAGTCGGTATAGCTGAGTCGTCGGTGCCTGTGTCAGTCGGTATACCCGAGTCGTCGGTACCTGAGTGAGTCGGTATACCCGAGTCGTCGGTACCTGAGTCAGTCGGTATACCCGAGTCGTCGGTACCTGAGTCAGTCGGTATACCCGAGTCGTCGGTACCTGAGTCAGTCGGTATACCCGAGTCGTCGGTACCCGAGTCAGTCGGTATACCCGAGTCGTCGGTACCTGAGTCAGTCGGTATACCCGAGTCGTCGGTACCTGAGTCAGTCGGTATACCCGAGTCGTCGGTACCTGTGTCAGTCGGTATACCTGAGTCAGTCGGTATAGCTGAGTCGTCGGTACCTGAGTCAGTCGGTATACCTGAGTCGTCGGTACCTGAGTCAGTCGGTATACCTGAGTCGTCGGTGCCTGTGTCAGTCGGTATACCCGAGTCGTCACCGTGCCTGTGTCAGTCGGTATAGCTGAGTCGTCGGTGCCTGTGTCAGTCGGTATACCCGAGTCGTCACCGTGCCTGTGTCAGTCGGTATAGCTGAGTCGTCGGTACCTGTGTCAGTCGGTATACCCGAGTCGTCGGTACCTGTGTCAGTCGGTACCTGAGTCGTCACCGTGCTGACGTAGCGTGGGTTCCACAGACGGAGCTGAAGGCGTTTTCGGACATCGCGTCCGGCTCATCGCTGTGGCTCGGCAGCAGGAGTCCTGCAGGTACGTACCGCTACCCCACGACTGCCATCAGCTCGCACCAACCACTCGTGGATGGACATTGCCGTGGTACAGACGGCAATACTGCTCTGCTGTCTTGAGATACCTGAGATGCTGAATAGTGTGCAAGACAAGTGTTTGACAAACGGCGCCGCAGGCTGCATGCACAAACGACGCCGCGGACTGCATGGGGAAAACACTCAGCAGACGAATATATATATGTAGGTATTATGCAACATATTTTGCTTTCTCCGACGTTTTATATAATAGCATAAGCACAGGTTATACAAATGTATTTGCGATAGGTGTCAGTTAAAGGTCCTGTTCCGTCCTGATACTGACACATTTATTTATCTTCTTATTTTATAGCCAATACTAGAAGGCCTGTAATTTATATAGCCAGCTAATTTATATAGCCAGCTAATTTATATATCCAGCTAATTTATATAGCCAGCTAATATATATATATATAGCCATCTAATTTATATAGCAAGCTAATTTATATAGCAAGCTAATTTATATAGCAAGCTAATTTATATAGCAAGCTAATTTATATAGCAAGCTAATTTATATAGCCAGCTATTTATATAGCCAGCTAATTTATATAGCCAGCTAATTTCCGCCCCTGTAGCTCAGTGGGAGAGCGCTGGGCTTCTGACCTCACCCGGTAGTGGCAGCCCGGGTTCGAGTCGCTTCGGCGCTCGCTATTTGCCCCTGACTGAGATGCCCTGCGGCCGGTGGCAGCGGTTGCACTCAAGGTCAGGTGACGTCAGAGGGCAGGGCGGACCGTGTCCAGGTATGTGGGGCACGTAAAACTTTCGCTTCTAAATTCTGCCGGACGCCAGGAATTGCTTGATCGGGTGGTGGGGTCAGGGCCTGCGCAACAACCTATGCTTAGCGCAGGGCCTGACCTCGAGAATCCATCCATTCAAAAACATTCGGACTAAATTTATTTAAAAAAACTCAACTACACAACTTTTACATGCGATTTTTGGCTTGAAATGTCCCTCATAATTGTGTAACATGTTGGTAAGAATATAATATGTTAACAAAATTGCGGTTTGGTGGTGATTTGTCTGGTGGCAATTAGCAAGATAAGTATTGGTAGGTCCAGAGGTGGAAAAAACTGCTTACTTGGTCATTGGAGTGGGAGACAGAAAGACGTCGGCAACAAAATGCCCAGGAGACATACTATTGTTAATTACAAGTATTGTTTTAAGTCATTTTCTGTTTTTCTTTTGACCGCCGTACAACTACCACAGAACATTCTTCATAGGTTATAGCATAGCTTTCACGGCATTTAATTTAGTACTTGTTTCCTCCTCGGTTGCGAGACAGGCAATAGTGGACGAAAGGTAATACCTGGCGAGACAGGCACGATCTTCATAAGGGTTGTCTTTACTGCTGCACCATGGGAATCCTGACCCTTAACGCCTGTCTCGCGAGCCAGTATTATTTTTTAGCCTCCCTCATATTGCACATATCTGGCGTATCTGTGATGAAGCGGGTTTGTGCTTCACAGCCAATTCACAGCGTTCAAATGTGTATTAGGCACATACCTACGTACCTATTTTTTGTGATTGATATATTGTGTTCGTAAGTCAAGTCAACATGGGGAAACCGCCCTCGCGTATGAAAGTACGCTGCGGTCATACAAGCTGCGATTTCCATGGTGAAAGAAGGAACTTGAAAAGCCGAATGAACACCAACCACAAGGGATTGCCAATTTGAATTCTTCTGAGGAAAAAAACTCTGGTTTGGGCGAAAATGGAAAGTGTCAATCTTGGCAGCAAGGTAAGAACATATGCCGGCATATTCGTGACTAGTGTGAGTAGAAATGGGAACTGCATTGCACTTTTGCCAGACAATCTTAAAGTTGGAGTTTCTTTCTAAATTATTTATAAGAGTCAACTGCTGTAACCCCGGACACGTTCATAGAGGAAAAGGAGGACAAGGCACATTTATAGACCGAAGTTCTTCTTCAACAGAGTGGTCAATCAGTGGAACAATCTACCACGAGAAGTAGTTGAAGCCACAACGACCAATATGTTTAAAAACAAACTTGACCAACACTGGGCCGCAATTTCCTCAGCCTGACCTGACCAGTCCGCACCTGATTTTTTACATTTTAAATGAGCCCTGAATAGACCCCGTCTAACGTCGAGTTGCCGCCGGGTGGCGCGCTAGACGGGCGACCCCCGGCTGCTCCGCACTGTTTTCGGTTTTACTCGGGGAATTAGACACCCGGCTTCGTGAAATTTAGTGTCTACGTGTTCGTTATCTTCGAGTTCATCTGCGTGCTACACCGCAAAGACTGTGAGTTGCGTCTTCGACTTATTATCTACCTTAGAAGATTTGCGATTTTGAAACCTGTGTGAAAAACCAAGCCAGAAGACAGAAACCTGGGAAGTGTCTGTGTCAGCAAAAGTGTGTGAACGCTTCAAGTTTTCAGTCAAATAGGTGTCTTTTTGCTCTATGGTGCGGCAGTGATATTACGTGCTTGAATATTGCATTTCTTCAAGAGTCCTGCGTCTATTTTCTAGAACTACTTCTTTTCCAACGTATACTAACGCGGCAGTGCAGATGAACACCACTAGCCTGGCCGTCGCCATGGCAACCCCCCTTGACCAGGGGATACCCGCCGCAGTGCCGCCCGGCTAAAGTCAACAAATGCCAGGCGGCCAAACGGTCACCGGGGCACGTTCCCGGCGGCCGGCGCGGCGGGGAGCCCGGGGCGGGTGGCGGGCCCGCCGAGCGAGGGAGAGAGGGAGCAGCGACCAGCCGACTGCTCCCGGCACTGGGGACCCCGATGGGCCCTGTCGTGTAGTGTGCCAACAACCATCCGTCACCACGACAGGGTCAGTGACGCAAGACAGAGACGACCCGCTGACGCCTGCTACTCCGTCAGACCAAGCGGCGGCAGCGGCGGCGGCCGCCGGCCCATCCGACGCGGCTACCAACGAGCGGCCGGGGCCGGCGCTCGCTGCAACCAACCGACACACCGGCCAGACCCAGCAAGCAGCGAGTCGGCCCACATCTCACACCGAGACCACGAGGCCTGCTCACACTCTCGCGATCGGCCATGCGAATGTCCGGTCGCTGATCCCGAAAATGGACTGCGTAAGTCTGACAGTGCTTGATCACGACCTTGACGTGATGTGTATCACAGAGACGTGGCTGACAGATCGTGTCACGGACAGGATATTAGTGTTTCCCGGTTACAGGCTGGTGCGCAGGGACCGGCCGACCCGGCGGTGCCAGAATCGTGCTGTGACAGCGAGCCGTGGTGGTGGTGTCGCGATATTGTACCGGGAACGCCTGAACTGCGCCGTCCTACCCATCTCCAGCGCCAGTGAAGCCTGCGAGTCGCTGTGGGTGTCGGTGAGCGGCGGTGGGCGGCGCTCGGCCACCGTGGGCGTTGTCTACCGTCCCCCGTCTCAGCCGATATTAGGAGGCCTCGACGAGATACACGACCAACTTCGCGCAGCTGTCGCCACTGGTAGACCCGTCTTTTGTCTTGGTGATTTTAACATCGACCTTCTGCGTCCTCAAACTCCCACTGTGCGCCGCTATATTTCAATTTTAAATGATTTGAACCTTTGTCAACTTGTTGTCACTCCCACCCATCTGGAACCGACCGCCACACTCCTTGACCATATAATCACCAGCATGCCGGATCTGGAGAGCGCCGTCTCGGTGCCACCGGTACCGATTGCAGACCACCTCACCACCATTCTTCGCGCGCCCTTCAGGCGTCAGCACTCGCGTCCTACGCCTTTCCGAGCTCGCCCCTGGCGCAAGGTAAATTGGGACGCGCTCAGTTTACATCTGCTGCTGTCAGACTGGGACCCGTTATACCGGGCCGCTGACATCGAGGGGAAGTTGGAGGCGTTCATGCGTGTATGGTCGTCTGCCATCGATGTGCACTGTCCCCTGAAAACTGTGACCCCACGTCGCCCACGCTGCCCGTGGTTGGAGGGTAACCACGAGCTGCGCAGTGTAATGCGTGAGCGCGACCGGGCCTACCGGGAATGGCACAGGTACGGTACGGAGACCGCCCTTATCGAGTATCGGCGGCTCCGAAACCGGGTTAAGAGTTGCTGTGCCCAGGCGAAACGCGACTTTCTGTGCGCGACCATGCTGTCTGATCGTGCGAGTTTCTGGCGCGGGATCCGTGAGTTCGCCCTTCGACCCACGAGAGGAGGCGGCGGCGCCGAGGATATGCCGATGGACCGAGCTGACGACTTCAATCGCCATTTCGCCTCAGTCGGGCCTAAGATAGCTGCCGAGCTGGCAGCCGGCTGCCACAGCGTGCCACCTCTCCCTCCGAGACCACCGTGCGTCACCACAGCCCAGCTAGTCTTAGAACCGGTGACCTTACCCATGCTTTCTAGTGCCTTGAAAGAACTGTCCTCTTCTAGGGCTGTTGGACTCGATGGTGTGCCGCTACTTGCATTGAAAAACTGTTTCGCTGTCTTAGGGCCTCACTTGCTTCATCTCGTCAACACTTCTGTCATCACTTGCGTCTTCCCAAGTGACTGGAAAATTGCCTCAGTTCTCCCTCTTCATAAATCTGGGCCTCGCGATGCTCCTGGCAATTTTAGGCCGATATCGATTTTATCAGTGTTGTCAAAATTATGCGAGAAGGTTGTATGTACGCAGTTGTCGGCGCATCTCGTTTCCCACAGCCTGTTGGCGCCTTCACAATACGCGTACAGGCCGTGCCACTCGACGGAGGATGCCGTGGTCGACGCTGTGGAATGGATGACGCGCCGGATCGACGCGGGGCATGTCGTCGCCGTCACCTCCGTCGACCTTAGTAGAGCCTTTGACAGCGTTGACCACGGTGTCCTCCTGACCAAGCTACAGTGGTACGGCATCGATCCCCGATGGTTCCGGAGTTACCTCGATGGTCGGTTGCAGGTGGTGAGAGGCGGATCACTATCCCTTCCTTTATCCCACGGCGTCCCTCAGGGGTCCCTCGTGGGCCCACTCCTCTTCAGCATCTTCACGAACGACCTTGCATCGTACCTTCCTCACGGGCGTCTGGTGTCCTACGCAGACGACACCCAGCTCCTCGACTCTGCCCTCCCAGCACACCTATCCCTACTAAAATCCCGCCAGGAGGATACCATCATTGCGGTCCAATCCTACTTCACTGTCAACTCCTTACAGATGAACCCCACCAAGACCACGCTCCTCCTTGTCGGTACTCCTCAAGCCCTTAAAAAGACTCCATCCTTTCAGCTCAACATCTCAAACCACACACTCAATCCCTTGCCGTCCGTGAAGATGCTGGGGGTCACCATGGACCGTAACTTGTCCTGGGAGGAGCACATTTCCAATTTAGTCAAAAAGTGCAACTCCATCCTGTTCTGTCTGTATAAAATTCGTCACCACCTCACACCCGAGACCCGCCAACTCCTAATCCAGACACACGTGTTCCCCCACATACTGTACTGCCTCTCCGTCTGGGGCGGGGCCACTGACTGCCACCTCAGCCGGGTACAAAAGGTGATAAATTTCGCGGCGAGGATCGTCTCGGGTGCGCGGGGTCGTGATCATATCTCACCGATCGTGGAGTCGCTAGGCTGGCGTGGTATACGCGACCTCGTTGCGCGCCGCGACTGTATCGGCGTCTACAGAGCCTTAAACGATCCCCGCGCCCCGGCAGCGGTCCGATCACTATTCATCCCTCGTACCGCTGTGAGTGAGCGCCTCACGCGGGCCGCGGTGGCTGGTGCTCTAGAACTGCCCGCTTTCCGGCTATCCATGTCGCGCAGGGCTTTTTCCTATGGGGCGGCCTCGTCTTGGAACCACCTGACGCCGGCCGTTATGGCCTCCCGGAGCCTCGCCGTGCTAAAATCCCAACTCGAAAATTGTGACGACGGTGTGTGAAAGCTTGAATTCGTTCGTTTTATTAACATAGTTACCACGATTTCTTGTGTGTGTGCGATGCGTGTTTTAAATTGTCTGTCGTGTTTTTCGTTTGTATCGCCCAACTTGTATCCTTTTCACTCGAATCGAACATTAAGCCATTTATATGGAATGATTCGCAAATACAAATACAAACGTCAGCTCACTATCCTAAACCTGAACCTAAACCTAAACGTCCTAACCTCACACTTTTCATGCTATCAGAATGTAAACAATATAGACACACTAAAGCACTGTGCGTCAGTATTGTCTGCACTATGATAGCATGAATAGTCTGAGGTTAGCCGTTAAGGCGTGTCCAAAGATTTGACTTTTTTACCCAACATCAAATCGAAAATGGTACAATATTGATTTGTTTTGAATATGAAAAGCAGTACTTTTCGTTGAAATCATGTACCTACTTTTAGTCAATATTTATGTCAGAATCAATATCACAATTCATAATTTGGGAGTGGAAAATTCACACCTAAAATGGAGAGTGAGAGTGGAAAATAATTCAAATTTGTGCGTCATTTCCAACCCAAATCGACAAATATTGGGACACAACCTTCTATTACAGGGGACAAGGAGACAACATCACGTTTTTGCAATTTAGTGGGAGACAGTCGTGACGTTTTAGTGGGAGACAGTCGTGACGTTTTAGTGGGAGACAGTCGTGACGTTTTTTCACCTCTGGGTAGGTCAGTTGTGATCTCCACCGACTGAAACTTGTCAAAACTGCACCACCATTCAGAGACTATCTGTGGCGTGTGACGCAATTGGACGCAATGGACTTGCCCAATCCGACCCAATCCGGCGGCCGGCCTGTGTGGCATGGCTTTGTCTATGTGCGTGCGGCACGCGTGTCGGAAGCGGCGGCGAATCTATGCTGGCACATCACTGCGCATGTGCAGACAGACCTGTGATCCATGACGCTGCCAGATTGAGTAACTAGTATGGCGGTATGCCAAACTGAACGAATGAACTCTAGACGCATATGTAAAAAAACGGCCAATTTTGTATCATAAACTTGTTATGAGCTCTATTCATGTTTCCATAGCTATTGAATAGTGATAATATCGCCTAAATCAGTAATTTATTTCTTGGAATGTATAATATACTAAGACTTCTATACCAAAAACTTCTCACAAACTTTTCAGAAACTTCTCAGCGCATTAATCCTTTGCGAAAATGGCTGATTTCAAACTTAACGTTGACTGGCAAAATTTACCGCAGTTCGCTATCATTCAGAATATCTTGAAACATGATCATATAAGTAGAAAGGACATAATGCAAAAAGCATTTATTTATGAGAGGCAGCAAGTTATGAGAACCGAGTTATGGACTTTTTGCATAGCCAATATGGCACGTTGCGGGCAACGCGCGACGTCTCGGGGACCCGATGCACACGGCGTTCGCCCCGGGTAAAAAAATTGACATTTGACGGAAGCATTGATATCGTCATATACGTTTCTTGCATGCATAAGCAAATTATTCGAGAATGCTATGGTACGCACTACAATTTGGAAGAAAATAATGCCTGTCATTAGACAATTGTTCCGAAATTCTGTAACTATTCTTGTTCATCCGAACGTCATCATATTCACCTGATACCTATATGTGCTCATAATCATAAACGTTTCAGAAAATAAATGAAATGTTCAGTTATCTCATTATTTTTTCCCCTCCCTGTACGCTCAACACCTTTCACTGACGGTACCCTTGTATTGGAATATGGCGCGCTCTTGAGGGCTTGTCTTCCCCTTGACGGATCTCGAAATACGTCACTGGTTGTGATCATGACCACACTTGGCTTCCCTGGAACCCGTGCCCTTAATTTCAAAGGCGTGGCGGAGCCCCTGCCGTTTTCCAATAACTCTGGAGCAAAAAGTAGTCGCATCGACGCCATAGTTTGCGTCATAGTTCGTATGCTTTGAATTCTTGAATCGCTAAGAACAAGCAACAGTCATGCATCCATTTCACATTCATCTGTTTCGAGGCACTCGTTTTCAAACTATGTTGGTTATACAATGGTTTGATCAAGACTTCATCCTGTAAGTGGATACTCGACAACTCATCATTCACCATTTTGGCTACTCATGAGAGGCATTTATGACATAGTGCAGCAGTTGGACGTCACATAGCTGACCTTCCCTCTTACACTGGGTAACCCATTCTCACCCCCAGGCCCCAGTCAGGGACTCTCAAACCATTCCGAGTGCGACAGTGTTGCCACCTGGTGAGATGTGCGATACTTTCAAGACAAACTGTACATTAAGAATCATTGATCTTCAGAAATCATAGATCTTCCGATTTCTGAAGTGTTCATTGAATCTCTCGCACACCGGACGTATATTTTCACCAACATAACTCCTCTCCTGACCGTTCTCTTGGTATCTCCTATATATCTATTGAGTAGTATCCGTTTTGCACTCGAAACACAGCAAGGATTTCGTGTCTGTCCGCGAATGGAATGCGGGTTAAGCACGTGCGTTGTTAGTGAGGTGGAGTATTTCGTCCAGAAGATTTGCCAAAAATTTAATCCGAGCCGAGGTCCCGCCGGTCGTGTGGTACAGGGGCAGGGGGGGGGGAGGGGTGGAAGGGGGTCATGCCGGGGGTCATGGGAGACGAGGAGGTGATGGGATCGGGGGGGGGTGATGAGAGAGGATGGGGGGGTGATGGGAGAGGAGGGGGGAGGTACGAACCAGCCTCAAGGCCCGCTCAAAAAGGCACCGAAACTCCGTCCAGGGCCGCTGCAACTCGGCACGTATCAGTACCGCACCGGCACATACCGCACCGGCGTCATGACGTCACTGAATTCACGTGCCTTTGTGAGCATGGAGCCTCGTCCAGGAGAATCAAGAACAATATTAATAGTTGAGCGGCGTCTGTAGTTCCGAGCTTGGAAAACACAGCCAACAGTATGTGGTTTGATCAAGACTTCATCCTGTAAGTGGATACTCGACAACTCATCATTCACCATTTTGGCTACTCATGAGAGGCATTTATGACATAGTGCAGCGGTCGGACGTCACATAGCTGACCTTCCCTCTTACACTGGGTAACCCATTCTCACCCCCAGGCCCCAGTCAGGGACTCTCAAACCATTCCGAGTGCGACAGTGTTGCCAGTCGTGCCTTTGTGCATATGATTCACGTGCCTTTGTGCATATGGAGGGAACCACCAATCCGGAGAAATTCGTTAAATTACAAGTGCGTTAAATAGCTAGTGTCTGAGATGGGTTGGTTGGAGTTCGAGATGGGTTGGTTGGAGTTCAATAAAGTAAAAAAAAGTCAAAAAGTCAAAAAAAAGTCAGTCAAAAAAGTCAAAAAAGTCAAAAGAGTCAAAAGTCGAAAACGTCGAAAAAGTCGAAAAAGTCGAGCCCCGCAAGCCCCGCAAGTCCTTCCAAGCCCCGCAAGCCCGCGAGGCCCGCCAAGTAAACAAATACAAATCTCCATCCATTTATCGGGATTGCGAATCTATGGGATTGCGACGCGGAGCGAGCACAAGGCGCTAGTCTCCTATCTATATATTTGAGTAGTGTCCGTTTTGCACTCGAAACACAGCAAGGTTTTCGTGTCTGTCCGCGGTTGAATTCACGTGTCTTTGTGAGCATGGCACCTCCGTCCAGGAGATCCCGGAAAAATGTAATATTTCAGCGGCGTCAAATCCGAGCTGAGGTTGCGACCGGCCGTGTTGTGGTACAGGGGCAGGGGGGGGGGGGTGGAAGGGGGTCATGCCGGAGGGGGGGGGGGGAGGGATGGGAGGGAGGAATAGGGGGGGGGGGGGTACGAACTAGATGGATTGGGGGGGGGGGTGAAGTAAAAATGTGCAGTCAACAAATGTAAATTTATATTAAAAAAATGGCAACTGTGGAGATCAGTTAGAGCTGCCAAAAATTAGAACGGAACGCGCCAGACGCAGTTTTCCGTTTAGGGCTGTCTCCTCATGGAACAGCAGAGACCGCGCGAAGGATGACAGGAGAAGTTGAGAGTGACCATCTGCGATGTTTTTGTACTGCAAGTGTCTATTCTAGTATTTTAATCGCTTTTATTGTATACCTTTAATGATAGGACTTTACATGCTGTATTTAGTTAGGTATTTTACTGCCTGTATATGACGAGAGGGCTGAAAAGCCATCATTTATGGAGACCTTAATACACTTGACTTGACTTGACTTGAACCAAATGGCTTCGAAACCCGCTCAAAAAGGCACCGAAACTCCGTCCAGGGCCGCTGCAACTCGGCACGTATCAGTAGCTGCACATACCGCACCGGCGTCATGACGTCACTTGATGGCCAGGTAGCCTCTGTCCCGGAAATCCGGGGGAAAAATGAATATTTGAGTAGCGTATCTGTTCGCGGTTGTTCCAAAGTGTTCCAAAAAGTTCCAAAGTGAATCACGTGCCTGTGTGAGCATGGAGCCTCCGTCCAGAAGAATCCCGGGAAATATTAATATTTGAGCGGCGTCTGTAGTTCCGAGCTAGGAAAACACAGCCAACAATCTGTGTGTAATTCACGTGCCTTTATGCATAGGGAACCTCCATTCCGGAGAAATTCGTTAAATTACAGCCCAGCAAGTCCGGCCAGCCCAGCAAGTCCAGTAAGTCCCGCTAGCCCCGCAAGCCCAGCAAGCCCCGCAAGCCCAGCAAGCCCCGCAAGCCCAGCAAGCCCAGCAAGTCCCACAAGCACCGCAAGCCCCGCAACACCCCCCCCCCCCCATCAAGTCCAGCAAGTCCCGCTAGCCCCGCTAGCCCCGCTAGCCCCGCTAGCCCCGCTAGCCCCGCTAGCCCCGCTAGCCCCGCAAGCCCAGCAAGCCCAGCAAGTCCCACAAGCCCCGCAAGCCAAGCAAACCCCCCAGCAAGTCCAGCAAGTCCGACAAGTCCGCCAAGTCCAACAAGTCAAAACAGTCTTTTATACAAATTTCCATCCATCTATCGGGAATGCAAATCTATGGGATTGCGACGCGGAGCGAGCACAAGGCGCTAGTCTCCTATATATCTATTTGAGTAGTGTCCGTTTTGCACTCGAAACACAGCAAGGTTTTCGTGTCTGTCCGCGGTTGAATTAACGTGCCTTTGTGAGCATGGACCCTCCGTCCAGGAGATCCTGGATAAATGTAATATTTCAGCGGCGTCAAATCCGAGCCGAGGTCCCGGCCGGCCGTGTGGTACAGGGGCAGGGAGGGGTGTTGAAAGAGGGTCATGCCGGGGGGTGATGGGAGAAGAGGGGGGGGGGGGGGGGTACGAACCAACAATGGCCTCAAAACCCGAAGGAGTGAGACGTTAAATAACTAAAAAGTCCAACAAGTCCGAGCCCTGCAAGCCCCGCAAGCCTCGCAAGCCTCGCAAGCCTCGCAAGCCTCGCAAGCCTCGCAAGCCTCGCAAGCCTCGCAAGCCTCGCAAGCCTCGCAAGCCTCGCAAGCCTCGAAAGCCTCACAAGCCTCGCAAGCTTGTTCAACAGCTACTTTAGCCAAGCTAAGTAGCTGTTGGATAGCTCTGTTGTTTTGTGTATTTTTTTGAGGAATCACATTATATTTAGATATAAGGATTAGATATTTAGTTTTGTGGATCGTTTAGGTATTATTTTTAAGCATTCATAGTTAGCTGTTACATCTTGCTTGCTTTTTAAAGGACTTTTCATTCTAGCTTGTGTGCGCCAAAATTGTCTTAGTCTTATTTTTGTGTTATTAGTTGCAGGGTTGGATAAGTAGATATTTTAGAAAATTAGGGATAATTAAGGTGTATTTAGTATTTAGTTTATTTAAGGATTAGATATTTAGTCTAGTATTAGGTGCACTCATAGCTGATTTGTGTCACTAGCTTTACCTAGATCTAGTTTATAAAAAATCAAATCACGTTCCCCTTCTGAACCCTACTTTAGCCAAGCTAAGTAGCTGTTGGATAGCTCTGTTGTTTTGTGTATTTTTTGAGCAACCACATTATATTTAGATATAAGGATTAGATATTTAGTTTTGTGGATCGTTTAAGTATTATTTTTAAGCATTCATAGTTAGCTGTTACCTCTTACTTGCTTTTTAAAGGACTTTTCATTCTAGCTTGTGTGCGCCAAAATTGTCTTAGTCTTATTTTTGTGTTATTAGTTGCAGGGTTGGATAAGTAGATATTTTAGAAAATTAGGGATAATTAAGGTGTATTTAGTATTCAGTTTATTTAAGGATTAGATATTTAGTCTAGTATTAGGTGCACTCATAGCTGATTTGTGTTACTAGCTTTACCTAGATCTAGTTAAGGTTTAGAAGAAGAAAAAACAAACAAAAACAAAACAAAAAAAGTTAAGTTAAGTTAGTAAAGTATTGAAAAGTGCATAGTACCTAAGTTATATACCTAAGTTACTAGTGTATTCAAATGAGCATGACTAGGATGCAGGCGAAGGTAGCAGAGCTAGAGGCCCTCCAGGCTAGAGTAGCGGAGCTTGAGGCGCAGTTAAGTAAGTGTAGGTGTAGAGATGAGCCGCAAGAGGGTGTAGCTCCTGACCAAGGAACGTATGCGCAGATTGTGGTTAGGGGGTCAGAAAAGGAGCCTACAGGATCAGGGACCAGTGGTAGTTCTGATAAGGGCATAAGGGAGGAGGATAAGGCAAAGGTGGATAGTGCGGCTGGGGTTTGGAAGTGTGTTGGAGGGTCACGTTTCTGGAGACCCAACATTGTGGAAAGTAATGCTAGGGCCACAGACAGTAAGGATGAGGAGGGGTGCTGGGTAATGGAGGGTGGTAGCAGAATCTGGAGGAGGAAGAGGGAAGGGGATCAGGAGGGATGGACAAAAGTTCAGGGTAGAGTCAGGCAGTACAGCCCCAGGGAACATCAGCAGGTTACACTAGCAAATAGGTTCAGTGCGTTAGAGTCAGCAGCTGAAAGTGACAAGGTACAGATTCAGCATTTAGTGGTTGGGGACTCAAGGGTAAGGCCCTTAAGGCGAACATTCTGTGGGAAGAGGGACAAATGTATAGTTAAACCGGGGGCAAAAGTAGTTGATATGGGTCCTGTCATTGAGGCAGAACTGGGTAGGAGTAGCCCGGAGACAGTTATAATACAGGTGGGGGTGAACAACATAGGACCTAGGCAGAGTGTGAGAATAGTAGCGGAGTACCGGAGCCTGCTGCAGAGGTTGAAGGAGTCCAGGAAACCAGTCATTGTGACTGGCATCCTCCCTCGCTGTGGAGCCAGTGAGGAGTGGTACTCGAGAGCTCTGTCTGTGAACAGCTCAGTTCAGAACTTATGTTCAGCTATGGGGCTTAGTTATGTAGACTTATGGGATCAGTTCTATGAGTGGCATAGGTACTATATGAAGGATGGGCTTCACTTATCGGATGAGGGGGCAAGGGCTTTGGGAGATGCCTACAGAAGTGTCATTCAGGGAAACTAGGTAGGAGGGGGGGGGGGGGTTCAGGGACGCTAGTACTAGGGCATCAAGAAGTAAGCATTGGTAGAAGTTCATGTCAGAATAGGACAGTAGATCATAATTCCCTCAGAATTAGTAGAGTCAGCTCAAAGCATAAGATCACATGTGTGTTGCTGAATGCCCAAAGTATTAGGTCTAAATTTGATGAGTTTGAGTGTTATGTTGCCCTTGAAAAGCCTGATATCATTTGTGTAACCGAGACATGGGTTAGTGAGGGGTATAATAGGGATAGGCTACAGGATTTCGAGTTACAAGGGTATAACATGTTCTCATACTGCAGAGAATCACGGCAGGGAGGCGGAGTGTTTGTATATGTAAATAGCTTGTACTGCACTACTAGAGTTGATGATTCTAGTAAAGTAAAAGAAGTAGAATCAATCTGGCTTGACATTAAAATTGGTACAGGAAACAGAGGAAGGTTGAGGATAGGTGCATTTTACAGACCAGGGAATCTTCCAAGGAACTCCCAAGCTGAAACAGACCAAGATATTTGTGAGGAAATACGTAGGAACTTTCGGGCTCAGTGTCTTATTATGGGAGATTTTAACTTAAGAGGATACGAAAGTATAGCAGAGGAAACAAATGAGTGTAGGTTGTATAGGCAAATCTTTGAAGAGGAGCTTTTCATGCATCAGTTTGTAACAGAGCCAACCAGACATTGCTCCATTCTAGACCTTGTATTCTCAGACAACAGTGATCTAGTTAGTGACATAAGTATTTGTGCAGGTCTAGGAACCAGTGATCACAATATGGTTAAATTCAATATCTCATCAGAAATGAGGCCCAAAGATAACCTTATTATGGTTCCAAACTTCAGCCGGGCTGATTTTGATGGTATTAGAAATGACCTCGCACAGATAAAATGGAACGTTGAGTTGGCAGGTTTAGATGCATGTGAGGCCTGGAATGTTTTCAAAGCTAGATTAAGCCAAATTCAAAATCGGCATATACCCCTCAGGCACAAACGTAACAGAAACAAGGGCAATCCAGTTTGGCTTACCCCAGAAGTGAGGAGTGCTATACAAGCTAAAAGAAGTGCATTTGGCATTTTGAAGGGATCTTCACTAGATATAAATCAGAAGGCCTACCAGAATGCAAGAAATTCAATTAAGAAAAAGGTCAGAGCAGCTAAAAGGGCAAAGGAACTTGATTTAGCTAGACATTGTAATGCAGATAGTAAGAAGTTCTTCAGTTTTTATAAGTTAAGTACAGTTTCCAAAAATATAGGTCCATTTAAGGTAGATGATGTGTTAGTTAGCAAGGACAGTGAAATGGTTGAAGTGCTTAATGATCAGTTTCAATCTGTCTTTACTATCGAGGACCAGAGTAGTATTGCAGCACTTCAGCCTGAGCTAGAGACAGAGGAGACTATAGGAGAGCTAGGTGGCATAAGTAGTGAACTTGTTCTAGAATATCTAAAGAAAGTAAGGCCTAACAAGGCAGAAGGACCTGATGAAATCCATGCTAGACTTTTAAGAGAATCTGAAAGGGAGTTGTCGGTTCCATTAGCCATAATATTTTCTAAATCACTTGCAGATAGTAAAATTCCACTTGATTGGAAAAGAGCAAATGTTGTTCCTATTCATAAAAAGGGAGATAGAAGTAAAGAGGAAAACTATAGACCAGTTAGTCTGACCTCATTAGTCTGCAAGGTGCTTGAATCAATCATCAAAGATAAGATTGTTGAATTCTTGGAGCAAAATGAACTCATCAAAGATACACAGCATGGCTTTAGGAAGGGCCGTTCTTGTTTAACTAATCTTCTGGAGTTTTTGGATGTTGCAACAGATAGCGTTGATCAGGGTAAACAGCTAGATGTAGCGTTTCTTGATTTCAGTAAAGCATTTGACAAAGTCCCCCATACAAGACTGGGGTTGCAACTTAAAATTCATGGGATCAGGGGCAAGATTCTGGATTGGATAGAAACGTGGCTTTCAGGACGCCAGCAAAGGGTTATATTGAATGGGTGCCAATCACAATGGAAGGAGGTTCTCAGTGGGGTTCCACAGGGCTCAGTCCTGGGCCCATTGCTTTTTATAATATTTGTGAATGCAATTGAGAACAGTATAGACAGCAAAGTCTTGAAATTTGCAGACGATCTAAAAGTTGTCAGGATTATTAGAGGAAAACATGATCAGGATGTTTTTCAATCAGATCTGGACAAGCTAGTTGAGTGGTCTGAAGCATGGCAGATGAAATTCAATTTGAGTAAATGTAAGATTATGCACGCTGGACGGGTTAGCAGTAAACATAGGTATGAAATGGGTGGGCAGAAAATGGAGCAGATTGAAAAGGAAAGAGATTTAGGTGTCGTGGTAAACAATAGACTATCAGCGTCAGACCAGGTTGTAGAAGCTAGGAAAAAGGCACTTAGAATGCTAGGGGCCATTAACAGAAATGTTTCCTACAAGAGTGAAAAGGTAATAACAAAACTGTATTGTGCATACGTTAGACCACATTTGGAGTATTGTGTACAAGCCTGGTCTCCAACATATGAGAAAGATTGCTGGTTGTTAGAAAGAGTTCAAAAAAGGGCAACAAAAATGATTAATTGTCTTGGTAGTTTACCTTATGAAGATAGATTAAGGAAATTGGGTATGTTTTCACTTAGATATAGAAGGCTAAGAGGAGATCTAATTGAAGTCTTCAAATTTGTAAATAGTCAGCATTCTGGATATTTAAAGGGTATGTTTGAGTTCAATAGGGAAAATCGAGGTAGAGGTCATCAGCATAAACTCATTATGAAACAAAGTAGGACTAGGCTACGACAGTCATTTTTCAGTAGAAGGGTTGTAGGACATTGGAATATGCTACCAGGGGATGTCGCTGATGCAGTGACACTTGCTTCCTTCAAAATTAGATTAGATAAATACTTTACAGAGAAGGGATTAGTTCATAAATACTCGTGGGATTAGCCTTCTTTTATGCAGGTAGAGTAAGGTGATTTGAAGGGGCGAGACTGGTGGAGGGGGGGGGGGATGGGGGGGGGGGGCAACCTCGGATGGGCCCAAGAGGCTCTTTGTTGCACTTTTCTTTTATGTCTTTATGTCTTTAAGCCTCGCAAGCCTCGCAAGCCCGGCAAGCCCAGCAAATCCCGCTATCCCCGCTATCCCCGCAAGCCCCGCAAGCTCAGCAAGCCCAGCAAGTCCCGCAAGCACAGCAAGTCTAGCAAGTCCCGCAAGTCCCGCAAGCCCAGCAAGTCCAGCAAGTCAGACAACTCCGACAAGTCCAACAAGTCAAAACAATCCTTTATACAAATCTCCATCCATCTATCGGGATTGCGAATCTATGGGATTGCGACGCGGAGCGAGCACAAGGCGCTAGTCTAACTTACTATTTGAAGAGCCTCTGTCTGTCTGTCTGTATGTCTGTCGTTCAAACCCCGAGATCTAAAGTAGGTGCTGTCCGAGCCAAGTTATAGTCGCTGTGAGAGAAAAAAAATCCGGTCACCATGGGGCTCGAACCCACTACCTTTGCGTTACCAGGACATCGCTCCAACCAGTTTGTTTATTTGTTTATTAGTTATAAAACAACCACAGGCCGAAGCCCACTTACGGCTGTAGTCAAAACACACAACACACGCATCCTCATACATTCACGCATTCATACCTAAGACATGATGACAATGACAATAAATAAGTGAATCCCGCTACCCTACGCAAAAGTAGGGCAAGGGACTAAAAAGTCAGCACCGCTGCCCCGCACATGGGAATCAATAACTACCCTCACTGCATGCAAACTTAAAAGCTTGCGACTTAAAAGTAGTTGAACAAAAGAAATCGGTCTCTGGCATTTCCTGGATAAATCTGTTACAGGTCGCTGGTAGCTGCGAAAAAAGCTGTTTCGTACCGAATTCACCTACCACCCGGCACACGAAACAATCCAGTGTGTCTCGTGCGTCGAGTGGGAACAGACAGGTGAAACATTGACACTAGATTTCCACAGTCAAGGCGGCCACGAAGTACCGAATGCAAAAATCTTATGTCGGCTTGGATGAAACGAGCTTTGATGGACTGACATTTAAAATGTTTCAGCAGCGAAGAATAGTCCAAGGCGGGACAGCGGCGCTGGGTTGTACATCCTAACCACATAAGAAACCTGTGTTGCAGACGCTCGAGGCGTTTTAAGTGGGTTGCTGCGGCCCCAGACCAGATAATACTACCATATTCAATCACGGACCTCACATGGGCGTTATACGCTGACAAAATTGCGGGGTGATTTAAATCTAGGCGGCGAGAGCATGGAAACATTTGTACACTACGCATGAGCAAACCGAGCATGCGGTTGGTCTTGCCTACGGTTGCATCTACATGGTCGGCGAATGTCAGCTTAGCATCTAATATGACACCGAGGTCGCGCATCTGTTCGCATCTCTCCAGTTGATGCCCATCTAATACATAGGTACAGCGAATGGGGGCCGTGCGAAGAGTGAATGAGTTGAGACAACCACTCGTTTGTCCGCGGGTTCCGTAGGAAGGCTGCCCCTCCCCTACCACTCGCGGCTCGGCTCGGCATGGGGCGGAGCCTGTTCGCTGGATGGGGCGGAGCCTGTTCGGCGGTTGGGGAGGAATCTGTTCGCTGGTTGGGGTGGAGTCTGTTCGGCGGTTGGGGAGGAATCTGTTCGCTGGTTGGGGTGGAGTCTGTTCGCTGGATGGGGTGGAGCCTGTTCGGCGGTTGGGGAGGAATCTGTTCGCTGGTTGGGGTGGAGCCTGTTCGGCGGTTGGGGAGGAATCTGTTCGCTGGTTGGGGTGGAGTCTGTTCGGCGGTTGGGGAGGAATCTGTTCGCTGGTTGGGGTGGAGTCTGTTCGCTGGATGGGGTGGAGCCTGTTCGGCGGTTGGGGAGGAATCTGTTCGCTGGTTGGGGTGGAGCCTGTTCGGCGGTTGGGGAGGAATCTGTTCGCTGGATGGGGTGGAGCCTGTTCGGCGGTTGGGGTGGAGCCTGTTCGGCGGTTGGGGAGGAATCTGTTCGCTGGTTGGGGTGGAGTCTGTTCGGCGGTTGGGGAGGAATCTGTTCGCTGGTTGGGGTGGAGTCTGTGTGATCCGACGTGCTGGCCTGGGCTCAGGTCTCAGTGTCGCGCGTAGAGCGGCCACGTGCGGAGAGCGTGACATTCTGTGACGGTAGGCTGGGTGTGATGAAGAGTAATGACTGTAAACCCTCTTCTGGTTCTGAGTGTCTCCCGAAAAAGTCAATTGGTTAACGGGTCACTGGATTACCGGGTCAATGGGTTAGCGGGTCAAGTTACCTCTAAACAATCAATGGGCAGCGGGTTAACGGGTGAACGGGTTAACCGTACATACCAGTAAGACGCCGAAGTTGGCGATGAACGAGCGAGCGCGAAGAAAATGTATGATGAATTTCAACTCCATCGAGCAAGTAGTTTCTGAGATACAAAAAGGGTGCGCACGTGCGCACGTGCAGAAGCACCCCACCCCTGACTTGTGGGAAAGTGGCGGCTGAGAGATCCCTAACCTTGCACAAAAATTGAACACAATCGGTTCAGCCGTTCCTGATATATATATAATAGAGGTGTGCATGTGCGCACGTGCCGAGGCACCCTACCCCTGACTTGCGGGGAAAGTAGCGGCTGAGCGGTCCCTAACCACACACCAAATTAGAACAGAATGGGCTCAGCCATTCCTGCAATATAGAACAAGCGTGCGCACGTGCGCACGTGCAGAGGCACCCCATCCCTGACTTGTGACAAAGCGGCGGTCGAGGGGTCCCTAACCACACACCAAATTTGAACACCATCGGCTCAGCCGTTCCTGGGATTTAGAATAGGGGTGTGCACGTGCGCACGTGCAGAGGCACCCCGCCAATAACTTGTGGGGAAGTGGCGGCTGAGGGGTCCCTAACCACACACCAAATTTGAACACAATCGGCTCAGCCGTTGCTGAGTTATTGCGAGGAACACCTTCCAACACCCCTCACGCGGCACGCGGCACGCGCAGTGGTAGTCACCCACGTGAGTCGGCACCGGTCCCAAACAGGGTAGGTTGGATGGGGCTGCTCAGAAAAGAGGCCTGCTTGTCAATCGGACGTGCGGTTGCAGAAATATTAGCTTGTCAAAAGCGTCGCCACTGGTCGGGCCGGGCCGGGCCGGGTCGGGTCGGGCCGCTCATATTCAGATTTTTCCCATATACCACGGAAAGACGAGCGATCGCTTCGCGCTCGCTCGTAACCATAACCGTACGTTAACCATAACCGTAACCATAACCGTACGTTAACCGTAACCTACAATTTAATTGGTATACAACATGCTACCGTGTAGTCACCTAAGGCCCTAACACATGTGTAACGACTCTTTGGCCTCCCGGACACTTTGGTTTTGATAATGATGATTAAGTATTTTGTTTTTGAGTCTCTGGGGGTTTTGATTTTTAATTAATTTGTTTTATAATAAGTGAAAGAGGAATTCAATAATAGGGATATAAAAGTTGATCAATTTTTGTTAGGTGTTAGGTGGACACCGTGGGTCCACCGACAATCATGGCCCTCTTTTATTTACTTTCTTGCTCAGTGCGTGATTCGGGAGGGAACAATGTGGTCAATAAAGCAGCCAGATCATGATTATTTTTTATAAATTCAATCAAGTACATGTATTTACAAACAGCACGGTACACACACACTGCACACTGCACACACTGCACACACTGCACACACTGCACACTACCACACTATCCCTCTACTAGGCACTTATGTGTGCGGCCCGTCTGGCCAAGCCGGGACGGTGCCAGTAGCATCGTCAAACCGTCCCGGCTCCGGGGAGGTCTGGGGGTTACTTCCCCGACCGGGGAGGGCTGGAGGATACCGCCCCGGCGCTCCAGACGGGCCGCCGCCCCCGCCCGCACCGCCTCACGTTACACGCGTTCGTTTCGCGAGGCGGTGCCCCTGTCCACCGGCCGAGCGTCCGAAACGTCAGCAATAAGCATGCCGGCGTCCCGGACGACCGGCGGTCCGACCGACCCTGCAACTCGTGCCAGGGCCGGTCCCGGGTTAGCCCGGATGGGTTATGGGCGGGGGCCATATGCGTAACTGTATTTGATCATTTCATTCTTCTTCTCTTTGTTTGATGAGAAAACTAAATAACAATAATACAAAACACTATGCAACAAAACGTGTTAGACCTACGCTACGCAGATGACACTGCCATAGTCGCATGATCCCATTTCTTTTTAAATTCTCTTTGATCATTCTTGCACAGCGCAACCATATGCTCCAGTTCACGATCAGCCCGGAGTCACCTGATAACCTCATTGAAGCTCAAATACTCCCTTTTTGCAATAATCATCTTAGCGACTACAATTACATGATTTACAAAAGTTGATGTCCCGAGGCCTAGAAGCACAGTCTTGGCACTAAAGTCCGACCCCGTATCCAGAATATGATTCGTTACAAGCCAGTCTTTAATTGTTTTCCAAAAAGTCTGCACAAAATGGCAATGCCAAAATGTATGTTCGATATTATCTTCTTCCCCCCGACACCGATTGCAAATTGCTAGATTCCGCCACTCCTATCCGATACAGCAAACGTTGAGTAACATGTGTCCTGGTAATAATTTTATACTGAATACTACGATACCGCATTGAACTTGTTGCTAGTATATTATTCCAATACACATCATTCCATGCAACATTCATGAACGTCTCGTTCCACTTGCTTTCCCATTTATGTGTATGTTCTCTGTGTATTTGGTTCTCTATCATTTTCCGATAAATATGTTTAACTCCATGTGTTTGCGAAAGTATGAACGCTAAAGACGGGTCTATCAGAGGTCCAAATAATTTAGTATTGTTTGCTATCCTCCAACTCCTGGGAAGACCAGACAATCGTAATCAAATTGCACACCTGCTATCCCGTATTGAAGTTTCGCCTCTATAAACGACATAATATTGCCATCAGTGCTCAGCAAATCATTAACAAATTGAAGTCCTTTAGAATGCCACGAGTTTACCCTACTGGTGTAATATTTACTGTAGTCAGAATACCACAGGCTGCATGATGCCATCTCATCCCGGTTATATTCGCCGTAAGCTACTTTAAAATCAGCCACTGCTTCGACCACATCACTCCAAAAACGATTAAAGTGTATGTTTCTGCCAAAGTTTCTCAGAGATTTCTATTTCATTTCTATCCCATATACACTCTCCCCGACTTATTTTGCATTCAAAGAGTTTAGCCCACTGGTTGTCTGATTGCAACTGACGTCTAACCCATGACACCAATGATTTAAGATATAAGTGGATGTCCATCATACCGGCTCCCCCATTTTCTACTGGCTGTACAAGGCTCTTTCTGCTTATTTTGTCTCGTTTTCCGTTCCATACAAACTTGAAAAAAATAGCGTTTAGTGCTTGCATAAATTCAAGCGGCGGATTGGGCAAGGCCGAGAAAAGATGTGTCAGTTTGGGTAAGAGCAAACTTTTAATCACACAGATTTTCCCATAAATGGTGAGGTGCCGTCGCTGCCAAGTTTTGATCACCGCTTTCATTTCGTCTAGTTTATTCTCAAAATTATTTTTACACATATTCTGGAAATTGTTTTCAAAAATAATTCCCAGAACTTCATCTGCTTGGTCCACTGAATCGGTAGTTCCTCACATACTTGCGGTCTATTTTCTACATCATGCCCTACCCACATTGCCTGCGATTTTGCTATGTTCGGACGCAGTCCGGAGAACTTCGCAAAGATTCCCAGGTCGTCAAAAAGACGCCTGCAACTATTTACCGAACCATCCATGAAGACAAGCGTGTCATCCGCGTAGCACGATACTTTATTTTCCACTCCATCTATTGTGATTCCTTTGATATTTTTGTTTTGCCTCACTTGTGCAGCTAAACACTCAATAGCCAACAGAAATATGTAGGGACTTACTGGGTCCCCCTGCCTACCAGACCTGAACAGTTTTATTTTGTCAGATAAATGACCACTATATAAAATTCTGGCGTATGTTCCCTCGTTCATCAAGTTGAACCATCGTATGATTTCCGATGGTAAATTGTACTTAGCTAGGGCGACGTTAATGAATTTCCAGCTAACTATTGAACGCCCCCTCGATGTCCATGCTCAAAAAGACGCCGGAGCTTCTATCATCTTTCAGGTATGTCATTATATCACTCGTCAATCGCGTATTATCGCCAATGAATCGACCTTTGATAAATCTACTCTGCGCCGGTTCTACTAGCTTTCCTATCACTCTTTTATACCTATTTGCAATACTGCCCGACAATATTTTGTAGCTCGTGTTTAAGAGAGTAATGGGACGATAAGAATTAATTTGATTTCTTGGCTTCCCGCCTTTCGGTATCAGCGTTATAATACCCTCCTGTAATGATGGAGGCATGACGCCTGATGCATAACAAGACGACAACATTCTCATGACAATAAACTTAATATCTTCCCAATTTTTTTATATATAAAACTCCGCTGGAAAACCATCACTTCCAGGCGATTTATTATTTTGCATGGCATAAGGAGCCCGTCCTACCTCCTTAAGCGCCAGTGGTTCCTTCATCTCGGCAATATCTACGTTACTAAGCTTGTTAAGCTCTATGCAGTTCAGGAAGTCTGTGTGATTGTCTTCAGTGTCATGTGAACGAAACACCTCACTGAAATGCCGCTGTAATGTTTTTAGAATTTCGCTTTGGTTCTGAATCATCTCACCGTCATCTTTCTGTAAACAGGGGATTAGTTTACTTACATAGTTGCGTTTTTCAAGATTTAGAAAGTATTTATTGGACCTTTCTGCTTCCTCGAACCATTTGACTCTAGACCGTGTAATATTTCCTCGCATCCGAATTTCCCTATACTCTTCAAGATTGCTCTGCTTTTCAGCCAGCTCTTCAGCAGTTTCAGCACTAGGATTACTGCTCATTTTCCGTTCAAGCTGAGCTATCGTATAATTCAATGCCTCCTCATCTCTTTTATATCGTTTTCTTTTTCTGATGCTATAAGTGATCGTTTCAGTTCTTATGTTCAAAATGAGTACTTCAAACAAGAGCGAGTCACTTATGGTGAACTGCAAGTCACTTAGACTCTCGCTTCCGATAACTGACTTCACAAAGTTAAATGTATACACCGGCAGAGCGTAATCTATAATTGTATTTTTAATAGTTCGCTTAACTAAAGCGGAAAACTCCCGATCCCTTAATAAAGAACAATTAAACTTAAACAGACCTCTGCCTTTAGATTGTTCCGCGTAATTCAACGTTAAGCATATCAATGAATGATCAGTTCTATAACCGGGTTCAATATCGACATCAACAGCCATCGCGCATAGCTCTTCCGAAATTTAAAAGAAGTCGAGCCTGGCCTGTTTAACATCAGGATTAATAACACGCCATGTATATCGTCTTTCGTCCATGTGACGTACCCTATAAATATCTACAAGATTTCTCTGGTGCAAAATTTCCAGGACTTTACCCCTCGCTCTAGGATGATTCCTTCGCCGGTATCCGTACGTATCTAACTCCTGGTCGATTACCAGATTCCAGTCTCCGGCGATGATAATTGGCAGGTCGCTCTGATCTCCAATTAACCCGTCTATGTTACTGAAAAACGCGGGATCATCCTCGTTCGGCGCATAGATGTTCACCAACATAAACTGATACACTTTATTTATTGTAATTTTAACTATAATAAAGTTTCCCCCTTTGCCATATATTACGTCACTATGTTCGGCGTCTACTCCATGCGTCAATATTGCAACACCTCGGGCGTTATGAGTATACGGCGCAATCAGAATATCCTTTCCCCAACTATTCCTAAACGTATCCTCCTTGCCGGTCTTACAATGTACATCCTGAAGAAGAATTGTATTATAATCATCACTTCTTAATTTGTTAAAAACGTCCCTGCGCTTTTTGAAATCTCCCAGTACCCTGCAATTTAACGAACATATTTTTAAGTTACTAATCCCCATAATTTACTGATGTCAAAAACTGTGCTCTCAGCCCCGGGCATATCGAACACAACCTATTTTCCATCAAAAGGAATATCCTATATTCATATACGCTCCTATGTATTTGTCCCTGACCGAAGAACAACACAGTAATCACCTGCCCGACAAAGCTCCTACACAAATAAACAAAATAATGCAGTGCAATTTTTTTTAAATAAACATAATATAATACCAGTACGAGAATGGAAAAACCGCACAACCTTTAAGAAAAAACGAGCCACCAAAAAACGAATAGCGATGTAACACACACAGATACACGTACTGGATAATGATAGTCGGACTGAATAGTTGACCAAAAGACTCGGCGATGTGGTGACGTGGTGACGAGCGCGAGCGGCATCCTAATCACACTTACTGTGATCACACGGGGCAAACAGGAACTGTCAGATGTCCGCACCCTGTCGCCGGCGGAGATCCGCTGTCGGTCCACCACCCAGGCGGCGGACCATCGGTGCGGCCGGACGCCTCTCTGGTTCTCTGATGAGCTCGCGTCCGCTGGGAGCCTGCTCCTAAGCCACCGGCGTGGAATCTGGGCGAGTGGACCGGTCTGCGCCAGCTTTGTTGTGGAATCGCTGTCGGCCATCTTCCTCCGGTGAGCAGGAGACAGCTGTTCTGGTTGCCATCGCTGGCGACCTCCCTGGCGTCTCTTCTGACGGAGTACTTCGGACGCGGGCACCGCCACTAGCTCCGGTTGCGTGTTCTGCCGCCAGGTGGACTTCTTGTGAGTGGCTGTCAGCCTCCATGGGGGAGCCAGCGTTGCTCAGGGTGGGCATCCCTGCGTCTCTGGAAGCCAGCGACATCGAAGTTACTGAATGACGGGCCTGCCTTCCCTGGTCCGTCGGCCTCGACGTCGCTACCTCGCTGTGTGGTGGCCCCACCGCCGAAGCTGTGTTGTCGGCATCCGCCAGGAGGCCGTGCAGTCGCTGCAGAGCCTCGTCACTGCGCACTCGGCGTGGACGTTCACCTTGGTTCACCACGGCAAAGACTGTGCCGCTCCTGGTGAAGGTGGTGACGATTTTTCCCTCCCTCTTCTTGGCTGCGAGCTCGTTGAACACTGCCAGTCTCTTGGGCGTCAGGCTCTCCCTGATGTACAGCCCGGTCTGTGACGTTACGTTAGCAGATTAGGTTGGTTCGGTGGTTTACTCTCTCAAAACGCACTGTCGGCACACAAACACTCCGCTCAAGCTCACTGGTGGTTCTGTATTGTTACCTCCAAAACACCTCCGTCTCAAACTCGGTCTCTGCGCAGCGTGTCGAGCGGTCATTGGTCGAGCGGGTTACAAGGTCACAAGCCTGAGGGCGACTCATCACTGGCGGGCGGCGAGGTGCGGTTTGAGTTCGGGTCGCCGGCGGGAGATGTCGCTAGTGTTGTAAGCGCCAGCTGGCTGCAGACACTGCCCTGTTGGCCGGGCGGGAGAGCGGGGGGCGCTGCTCGGCGACAGGTAATATTACACGCCCGGCGGTGGCATCGACATTCGACATACTCCCCACTCGAAATCCGGGAGGATTTCGAAACAAAAGCGGACAAAAGCGGACAAAAACGTACAGTACACAACACAACACAACACAGCACGGCACGGCACGACGCCAAACGCCTGCGGGGCACCACCGCCACCTCACTCGGCTGCCTCCAACTGGAACAGCCTGCTGAGCGGACGGCGGGTGCTCCGGCCGCGCAGGCTGATGACGGCGGCCCGCACTCGGCCGTCCGGTCCGTGCAGCAGCTGCACCACGCGCGCCAGCGGCCACCGACCGCGCGGCCCCTCGTTGTGGACGAGGACCATGTCACCCACGCTGGGTACACGGTCCGCAGCTTTCCATTCCGCCAGATGCCTCTGTGTGGAAGGTAGAAGCCGCTGGTGTCTCCGACCGGTGGTGCCTCCACGACGCCAGCTCGCTGGAGTTCCGCCAGGTGGCAGCCGTACTCCTCTCGCTCAGAATACGTCAGCCGCTCCTCCATGCGCCTGGTCCGCACCGCTGCAGAACGGAGGTTAGTGACAGGGCGCTCATCAGACGTCCACAGCAGACCCATCCCGTACCTCCTGCCATCCGCGCTCCACGTCGGCTTCGCGGGTTGCCTCGTCTCCTCCTCCGCGGTGGTCCCGACCGCGTCCAGACTCCAGAGCTGCTCCGGTCTGAAGTCAGGCGTGCGAAGACGGCTGCAGCGGAGCGCGTACTTCACTGCGGGCGAGGTGACTGGTGCTTCATCTCTGCCGTGAAGAACGTAACCGAATACCGTCTCTACGGCCCTGAGACGGTCGGTTAGCGGGATCTGGTCCCACATCACCACCCTGTACAGTTGGTCGACACCGATCAGGATGTCCACGGGTCCACCATCGAAATCGTCAGCAAGCAGCAGGTGCAGCGCAAACTTAACAGCAGGAGGTCGAGCGGGGGTCGGCTGGGAACACAGGCGCTCGGTCTTCCACAGGTCAAACTCGTGGTCGTCCCCTCCATGACGACTCCTCAGGGTCATCCTCACCTTCTCGTAGAGCCTGGGCTCTTCACCTCGCTCCTGGAAGCCCATGCAGGAAAACGTGCCGCTCCCCACCGTGGGGAGGCCGAGCAGCTCCGCCGCTGACGTCCTGATGTATGACGAGTCAGAGCCGCCGTCCAGCAGAACACGCAGCATGCACGTCCCGCGGGATCCTGTCGCCTCCACCAGAGCGGTCTGGGTGAAACAGACTCCGTCGCTGGCGGTGAGGTGGTCAGACGGTGGAGACGCTGAGCTGGGTGGGTCACAGGGCGAGCGGTGGGTAGTGACAGGTGGCGCCACCTCTGCGTCCACGACGGTGAGCACTGTAGACGCAACAGTCCTCACGTTAGAAGCGTAGGGTTCATGCGCGGTCACAACGTGCTCAACAGGCACGTCCGGTACGGTACTGGCGCTCATGGCCTGGTGGGGTGCAGCAGGTAACCAACCTCGGCGCGACGGTTGCTGACCGGTTTGTGGTGGTGACTCCCGATGAGGCGGCTGGCGGTTCTCGTCCCGACAGGCGGCAGACGGTGGCTGGAAACGTCCGACAGGACGCGTCAGGGGCGGCCGCCGGTTAGGCACGCCCGACTGAGGCAGACGCCTCGGATCGGTGGTGCTGCTGCTGCTGTGGAGACTGGTATGATGCGACCCTCCACACAACAGACAGTCTGAACTGCGACAGTCACGTGCGAAGTGAGGCCCTAGACAGCGAAAGCACACACCAGCAGCCCTAACTATCTCCCACCTGGCAGCAACACCCCGGTTTCTGTACACCTGGCATGCTGCGAGCCCATGCCTAGCCGTCCCACAAGCCACACCCCGCCAGTCACCTTCGACACGTCCAGCAGAGCGGTTCACATGCTGATCCTGTAGGTTGGTCCGACCAACCTGTCTGTGAGCCGCCTGGCCACTCACAGTCGCCCAGCCGGAGGACGGTCGGGAAGAAGACTCGGCAGGTGCAGCCCTGGTTGAGCCTGCAGCCTGCTCCCGCACCATCATCTCTCGCTGCACGAAGTCCAGGAAGGCCCTGAAGTCACCAGCTGGTTGCCTCGCCCACTCAAGGCGCCAGGCCTCCGGCAGCTTCCCTTTGAGAACTGGTAGCAGGAGACTGGAGAAGCTGTCTGAGGAAACACCAAGAGTCTCCAGGCCCCTCACACGAGCGGTCAGTCCGTCGGTGAGGTCACGAAGTGCCGTCAGATCCTGTGGGTCCTTCACCTCTGGCAACTCTAGCAGCTGCTTCATCAGCCTCTCACGTCGGACGTCATCTCTGGCAAACCTGTTCTTCAGGACATCTACGGCGGCACCGTAACCCTCAGTTGATACAGGTATCCCCTCAACAGCCCTCTTTGCACTGGACCCTAGGTGCGACTTTAGGATAACAAACTTCTGAACATCAGCATACCTGGGGTTGCAGTGAATTGACACATCATAAAGCTCCCAGAACTCTGCCCACTTCATCACATCACCGTCAAAGGTCGGTATCTTCACCACCAGGGAGGACCTCAGATCAAACTGCTGGTCATCACGGGCTCGGTTTGGCTCAGAGTGGGAGGTGTCAGCAGCAGATGCAGACTCTAGGCGGCTGAGCACCCTGGAGGCCTTGAAAAGCTCCTCTGACATAACAGCATCATGAGTGCTATCGTCCTGCAAACCTGCCTTGTCAAGACTAACCTGTAGCTCTCTCATCTCCTTCTGCAGCTTGTCCAACACATTAATTTTATATGCAAGATCATCTTGATCAACTGTGGCAGACACACGATATTCCTTCAAACCATTGCTCATTCTGGTGGCCTTCCCTCTCAGCCTGGTTCGTTGTTGTGACTCCTCTTCCATCTTGATTCCAATTCACCAACACTTGCAAACAACAAAGGCTCAAATCCTGATAGGTTTAACCAACCAGAGAAAATCAACAAGAAAAAAAAACAAAGACTGAAAAAGATCAGTGCATCCGGCCCGGAGGACTATGTGACGTTACGTTAGCAGATTAGGTTGGTTCGGTGGTTCACTCTCTCAAAACGCACTGTCGGCACACAAACACTCCGCTCAAGCTCACTGGTGGTTCTGTATTTTTACCTCCAAAACACCTCCGTCTCAAACTCGGTCTCTGCGCAGCGTGTCGAGCGGTCATTGGTCGAGCGGGTTACAAGGTCACAAGCCTGAGGGCGACTCATCACTGGCGGGCGGCGAGGTGCGGTTTGAGTTCGGGTCGCCGGCGGGAGATGTCGCTAGTGTTGTAAGCGCCAGCTGGCTGCAGACACTGCCCTGCTGGCCGGGCGGGAGAGCGTGGGGCGCTGCTTGGCGACAGGTAATATTACACGCCCGGCGGTGGCATCGACATTCGACACGGTCCCACGCAGCTTTGTTTTATTTCGGAACAGAATGTCCTTGTCCGATCCAGGCTTGGATGTCGTAAACCGCACTCTTAGTTGCCTCTCCTCCCTGTGAACTTCGCTGACCTGGCTCATGTCCACTTGGAAGTCCATCAGTTGCTCCAGCATGGCTACCAGCAGCCGTGACGTGTCTTCTCCCCTACCGTCCCGAGGCCGGCGAGGAATGGCGGGTCCGGAGAAGATCAGCCAATCCAGCTACTTGCTCTGGTGCATGTTGTCCAGCTCATCCTCCATAGCACAAATGCGCTTGACACAATCGAGGAAATCCTGCTCAGCCTGCTCAGCACGCTTTTCAACCACTGTGAGACGTTTACTCAGCGTTTCATTTACTGTCAGGGCAAAAGTCAAGGAATTTTTCAGTGCGACAATTCTCTCTTCGTTGTACCGTTTAATTTCCTTTGTAATATTTGTTCGGCTTTCCTGATTTTCGAGCCTGATGAATTTCTTCAGATCAGCAATCATTGCATCATCAGAGCCTGACTGCGCTGTGCTGTTTTCTCCCAGCAGTTCCACATCGACTTCCACATCTTCACCTGTCCATCTGTTCTTGGCGACATCATGCATCAACGGGCTCGTGTTCTTTCTCTTCGATTTTCCCATGACACTATTACTATTCTGAACTTCTGCTTCACCGTTCTCTCGATAGATGTCGCTAGTGACGCTTCAGGCGATCATGCCACCACCACGACCTTGACCCGTCAGCTGATCACACAGATGAACACTGCGACATTATTGGCGCATATCTCAGAAACGTCTGACGAGCTCTGAACGATTACCGACTTTCTGAACTGGAGAAGGTGGTACCAAAACAGAGAGATATCGGGGTCTTGCAGCTTTTGTACTCACGACATATCTTCGTAATTACTTGTGACAGCCTTAAATAGCCTCGATGTCGGGAGCGGCACTCAAGCACAACAAGCCATATGGTAGCACATATGGCAACCACACACACACACGCGCCAGATCATGATTCTACAGCATATGCATGATTGAGCGTGGGGTAGGTATGCCAGATTTATTATAATAAAATGACGATGAGCTACGCTAGTTCTGCCGTGCCATTACTGAACGTCTCACCACTATTCACCACTACCACTACCAGACTCACCACTACCACTACCAGACTCACCACTACCACTACTCACCACTACCGCTACCAGACTCACCACTACCACTACCAGACTCACCACTACCACTACCAGACTCACCACTACCACTACCAGACTCACCACCACCACTACTCACCACTACCACTACCAGACTCACCACTACCACTACCAGACTCACCACTACCACTACCAGACTCACCACCACCACTACTCACCACTACCACTACCAGACTCACCACTACCACTACCAGACTCACCACTACCACTACCAGACTCACCACTACCACTACTCACCACTACCACTACTCACCACTACCACTACTCACCACTACCACTACTCACCACTACCACTACTCACCACTACCACTACTCACCCCTACCACTACTCACCATTACCACTACTCACCACTACCACTACTCACCACTACCACTACTCACCACTACCACTACTCACCACTACCACTACTCACCACT
>JAXIVJ010006800.1:0-5000 GCA_036785665.1 Chirona hameri | reverse complement strand
AAACGCCTTGGACGTGTCAGTCGTCGTCAACGTCGAGACGAGGCCACAGTCCATGTTGCTAATAAGCATGTTGACAGCACACAACATCGTCGACTCCGTGGAGTGGCCCGGACGGAAGCCATGCTGTTCGGCGCACATGATGTGATGCTCGGTTAAATATGCCGACAACTGGTTTCCGACCACTCGCTCACAAAGCTTACCTACAATTGACAATATCGAAATAGGTCGAAAGTTGTTTGGCTCGCAACGGTCGCCACCTTTGAACAGAGGAGTGACAATAGCAGTTTTCCATGCTGCCGGTACATCGAGCTGTGATACAAGTGAGCTGTTTACGATGTACAAGAGGTATGGCGCAATTACAGGAAAAGTTAATCTAATTAAATGCACAGTGACACCGTCCTCGCCGCTCGCCTTTGACGCACCCAGCTGACCCAGCGCAGCCGACAGCTCGGGAAGAGTTGCCGGCCTGACACGGAAGGAGCCCGCGCACACGCGTGGGGGACGGGGTAGCACCGTCTCCCCTCGTCAGCTGCCGCACTCAGCACTGCGGCTGTGTCCGGCCCGACGGACGCGAAATAGCGGTTTAAACGGTCCGCCCACGTGGGATCAGCGGAACCGGCGGAGCTCGGCTGCGGCTCTGGCTTTTCCGCAGACACGATATACTTGCGTATATCTTTCCAGTGAACTGTTTTCGAGCTCTTGAATTGTTGCCTGAAGTGTGCTGTTCTGGCGGCGGCAAGTCGGTCTTTGACCGCGTTCCGCAGACCGCGGTACGCCTGCCAGGTGGTGGAGCACGGGTTGTTGTCCTTCTCAGCTCGGGCGTTGTCTCTTTCACTCATTATCTGCCTGATGTCCTCGTCCTCACTCACCCAGGAGCAATGCCAGTTGCGGACCTTGATCTGAGTGAGCGGCATGTGCTGGTTTATGAGACCGTCCCCCACTGCCAGCCATGCGTCGTATTTTTCGGATGGTGAACAGGGCTCCATAGACGGATGACCAGTCGGCTGTCAGTAGGTCTAGGCAGAGATGGTCTTTGTCGAGATGCTTTGTAGACCTCACGGTGATCTCACGAGGTGGGCGTCAAACGCGTGCTCCCGTCACCCGAGTGACGATCAAGGCATGGTCACTAATGTCGCACGCGACCACTCTGGTCGAATCGCATAGCCCCGGGTGACTTGTTATAAGGTGGTCAAGGAGCGACGGCGGTGAGTTTGACGCACTGCGGATGGGGGTCGTGACAAGCTGACTCAGTGAGAGGTCCTGAAGTAGGTTCAGGTATTGCCGAACGCCGGGTTTACTTGGCTGGAGCACGTCCCAGTTCAAGTCACCCAGCACGTGGACCGGGTGATCCCTACTTAACACGTGTGTCAACTGGTCCCTGAAATCGTCCACGTAGCACGTGTGTCAACTGGTCCCTGAAATCGTCCACGACAGGCAACAACCCGTCACCGGTCCGCTAGGGGGCCGGTAGGCAACACAAATGGTTAGAGGCCGGCGGCACGCAAAGTGAAGCCACAAAGTCTCCAAGCTGGAGCCGGTCGTCGGGACATCGAGCGCCAACGGATCCAGCGAGTCCCGGTAGATCACACAGACGCCGCCGTCACGAGTTTTGCGGTCCCGTCTGATGACACAGTAACCCGGGAACAGAAGGTACCGGTCGTCGATATCTGCGCTCAGCCACGTCTCAGTGATGCACAATATATCGATGTTGTTCGTATGCAATAACCCGTTCACTTCATCTAGAGACGGCATTAGCGATCGGACATTGATATGCCCAACCGTGATTTCGCCGGCCGGGGCGGCGGCAGCGGTGTCGGGCGGCCGGCGCACCGCGGGCCGGCCCGCAGAGGCGGTCTCCCGCAGCGACAGCCGGGGCGGCTCCAGTAGCGCGCGCCACCACCGGCAGTGCGGCCCCACCGGTCTGCCGGCAGGTCGGTCAGAGCGGCAGCGGCGCAACTGGACTCGTCTGCCCGCGCGCGCACCGCGCCTCCGTCCCCGCGGTGGATCGTGACAGCCCCTGCGACCCTCCGACCGACCGGGCCGCAGCCGCAGCAGCTCCCCGAGGCTGTATCGTAGTACACTGGTTCTAGTAGAGATGGCTGATGTAGTAAGCGGTCCATTGATGAGTTGACTTCAGAGGCCCTTTAGGGCCACCAGGGCCCTCTCTGAAAGACCAGAGGGCCCCTTGGACGTTCAAAAGTGCCCTGTGCATGTCAGAGGGGCCCCTGCCCAGACCGAAAGGGCCCCTGAGCGGGTCAGAGGGCCCCTTGGCACGTCGAATGGGCCCCCTGAACACGTCGAATGGGCCCCTAGTCAGCACAGAGGGGCCCCTGGGCAGGTCGAGAGGCCCCTGAGCATGTCGGCAGGGCGACAAAGCGGCCAGCGCAGTCCCTTGCCAATTCATAAGGGCTCCTGAGCAGGTTGGAGGGCCCCTGGGCAGACCAGAGGGCCCCTGGGAAGTTAAAAGGGACCCTTTGCAGGTCAGAGGGGCCCCTGACCAGACCGAAAGGGCCCCTAGGTGGGTCAGAAGGGCCCCTAAACATGCCGAATGGGCCCCTAGTCAGCACGGAGGGGCCCCAGGGCAGGTCGGAGGGCCCTCATAGCATGTCGCAAGGAGACAAAGCAGCCAGCGCAGTCCCTTGCCAGGTCGGAAGGGCCCCTTAGAAGGCTGGAGGGCCTCTGGAGAGACCAGAGGTCCCCGGAAAGTTAAAAGGACCCCTGCCCAGATCGGAGGAGCCCCTGACCAGACCGAAAGGACCCCTGGGCGAGTAGGAAGGGCCCCTGAACATGCCGAATTGGCCCCTGGCCAGCACGATGGCGCCCCAGGGCAGGTCGGAGGGCCCCTTGAGCATGCCGGTAAGGCGACAGAGCAGCCAGCGCAGTCCGATCAGAAGAGTCGCTGGACAGATCGGAGGGGCTCCTGGGCAAGTCAGAGGGGCCCCTGGCTAGACTGAAAGGGTCCCTGGGCCGGTTGGAAGGCCCCTTGAACATGCCGGATGAGTTCCTAGCCAGACTGGAGGGGCCCCTGAGCAGGGGCGGCGGATTGCGGGGGGCAGGGTACACAAAATACCCCCCAGTCTAAAATCCTGGGGGGCATAAGGGTCATTCCCCCCCCAGATTTTAGCCTGTTCAATCTGGGAGGCAAAATTACCCTTTTGCCCCCCCCCCCCCCCTCCAGGATTTTTAACGGGGGGGGGATTTTGGGTACTCTGCGCCCTGCAATCCGCCGCCACGGCCCCTGAGCATGTCGGCAGGGCGACAAAGCAGCCAGTGCAGTCCCTGGACAGGTCGGAAGGACCTCTGATCAGGCCGAATGGCCCCTTGACACACATGAGGGGCTTCTTGGAAGGTCAGAGGAGTCCCTGGTGAGACCGGAAGGGTCAAAGCACGTAGAGATCCCAGATGAATACAAAGAGGACTTACTCCACAATAAAATATTAAAGGCGGAGCTTTCGGGTATATTGTAACACCCTTCGTCAGGGTGCAATACCATACCCGTCATCACTTTAGCATATATCCGAAAGATCCGATTTAATATTTTCCTGTAGAGTAAGCCCTCTTTGTATTATATATCACCCACTCCACATCATGTCTTTTCGCTTCGCGGATCCCAGATGAGTCCCTGAACAGGTCGGAAGGGCGTTGAAAAGGTCAGCTAGACAATCTGAAGGGACCTTGGGCCTTTCAACAGTAAGAATACAGTTGTCCAGGGAATAAAACTCAAAATTTTCGCGCCGCTCCGTGGCGCAATTTAACTACAAATTAAATTATATGCGGGTTAGGAAAAAAATCGAGTTTTTTTTGGCGCATTTATATGTTATGTTGCTACTTTCCTATATAATTGGGCAAAATAGTTCACTTTAGCACTTTTTTACCGCACTTTTAAACGCACAATATAACAATTTTAGATGTCCGCACCATACGCAATGCGACGCATTGATGAGAAAGCATATCCGGGGCATAAGACTCAAAAAATTTGCGCCGCACCGCGGCGCAATTTCTTTAAGAGTTCCAGCCTCCAGGTCTTGAGCTTCAAAAAATATCCCAAGTTGGTATAGCTGATTCCAAATTGGTGTCGCTGTTTGCAAAGTTGATATGGCAGTTTGTTAACTCCAGCACCTAAAAGTTGGTATGGCACATGCCATACCCGTCATACTGCATTTTCCATCCTTGTAACGTGCCTTTGCATCCGTTTTTTTAGGGGGGGGGGGGGTCTTTCAACGCTTGGGAAGGGGGACCTTTCAACGCTCGGGAAGGGGCCCTTTCGAGGCGCCGCCCCCCCCCCCCCCCCCTGGACGAAATCCTGGCTACGTGCCTGACCACGATCGTGAACACGGCAGCAATCTCACTACGTACAGTACTTCACGCGTGTCTAACTGCTCCATCAGGTGGACCGCGTCGCCTGTCTAACTGTTCTCGCCTGTCTAACTGTTCCATCAGGTGGACCGCGTCGCCTGTCTAACTGTTCACGCCTGTCTAACTGTTCCATCAGGTGGACCGCGTCGCCTGTCTAACTGTTCACGCGTGTTTAACTGTTCCATCAGGTGGACCGCGTCGCCTGTCTAACTGTTCACGCCTGTCTAACTGTTCCATCAGGTGGACCGCGTCGCCTGTCTAACTGTTCACGCCTGTCTAACTGTTCCATCAGGTGGACCGCGTCGCCTGTCTAACTGTTCACGCCTGTCTAACTGTTCCGTCAGGTGGACCGCGTCGCCTGTCTAACTGTTCACGCCTGTCTAACTGTTCCATCAGGTGGACCGCGTCGCCTGTCTAACTGTGCACGCCTGTCTAACTGTTCCATCAGGTGGACCGCGTCGCCTGTCTAACTGTTCACGCCTGTCTAACTGTTCTGCAGCCAGATCCATCAAGTGGCGCCTTATGATGCCGACGCTGGGCGAAGTGAACTTTTCGGACGATGGGCAGCTGTCCGAGTGGGCCAACGCGTCGGTGGTGGACCGCGTCGATAGCCACGACTGCCTGGCCGTACCGCCGACGGGCCT
>JAXIVJ010006799.1:10000-64590 GCA_036785665.1 Chirona hameri | reverse complement strand
TTGTTCGGCGCTTGTTGGATGCATTTTTGTATTTTGGGTGTGACCGCCTCCATATAGCTTGAAGACATGGGTGACTAGGGATTTGTTGAATTTTGAAAAAGTATCGGAAGAGTGCTTCTGTTCGTCTTTCTTGTAGAGGAGGGATATCGTTGTATACGTGTAGGGAGGTGATGGGAGATGTTTTGAGGGCCGTGGTTATGATTCTCAAGCAGGTGTTTTGTAAAGTGTCTAATTTCTTTAAGTGTGTTTGTGTTGCGTTTTCAAAGACAATTGCAGAGTATTCCATAATGGGGCGTATTAGTGTGATATAAAGTTTCATGAGTGTGTTTCTGTCTCCGCCGTACTGGGTTCCCGATACCGCTTTGAGGATGTTAAGTCTTTTTGATACGCTGGTGCTGATGTCTTCAATATGGTGTTTGAAAGAAAGTTTATTATCGAAAGTTATTCCCAGGAATTTGGCTTCCGTTACAAATGGGACATTGTTATTACTGATTGTTAGTGGGGTGCAGTGTTCTGGTGTTAAGTTTCCGAATATAAGGCATTTAGACTTTCCGGGTGAGATGTGTAGGTTAAGAGGGGCGAGTTTGTTCTCGATGTGTGTAAGTGTTTTTTTGTAGAGAGGCTAGTGCGTTGTTGTAGTGTACGTGGGAGGTCCAGGTAGCTATATCGTCTGCGTATATAGCGATCTTGGCCGGTTGGGGGATAGTGTAGAGTGTAGAGTTGAGCGCTAAAATAAATAGCAGAGGACTGAGGACAGACCCTTGGATTAGGCCGGTGGAAGGGAATTTGGTGTCAGATAGATGACCTGTATGTTTTACCTGAAATGTTCTGTTGCATAAGTAGTGATTTAGATAGTGGAGTAGGTGGCCCTGTATGATTATTTGGTGTAAGTAGTTCTGGAGTGTTGTAATGTTAAGTGTGTCGTAAGCGTTTCTCAAATCGAGAAAAACTACTGCTGTGTATTGCCGTCGGCTGAAGGCATATTGCGCGTCAGCTGTTAATTTGACCAAGTTGTCAGTTGTGCTCCTGCCTGGTAGGAAACCAGCTTGGTTTGAGGAAAGGATGTTGTGTTTTTGGATAAAATAAAGCAGTCTTGCTTTGATGATTCTTTCAAAGATTTTGTGAACGCAGCTGGTGAGGGAGATGGGCCTGTAACTTTCTTTAAGTGTTGGGTCTTTGTTTGGTTTGAGGATAGGAAGGATGTGTGAGTGGAACCACGTGTCGGGGTATACGTGTGTAGTGAAAGTGTGGTTTAGTGAGTCAAGTAGTGCTTGTGTGGCGATTGGACCCATGTGTTTAAAAAATTGGAAATGTATTTCGTCTGGGCCAGGACTTGAGTTGCCTGTTTTATTAATTGCTAGATTAAGTTCTTGCAATGTGAAGGGTTCGTTGTACTCGGCTAGGTTTATAAGTGTATCTTCTGGTATGTAACTTGGTATAGGATTAGGGATTTCTGAGGCTATTTCTAGATAGCGATTGGCTAGTATTTCTACAACATCTTGCGGATCTGTTACGTAAGTATTATTGTGTTTGATTGATAAAGATTTGTGTAAAGTTTGGCGATTTCCTTTAAATGCTTTAATGATTCGCCATACTCTACTGAGTGGGGTGAACCTATTAAAAGTATTAACAAATTCTTCCCATGATTCTTTTTTTGTTTTTTTAATCAATTGGCGGCACTTTGCTTTGGCTTTCTTATATGTGCAAAAAAATTCCATTGTTCTATGTTTTTCGTAACGGTGTCTGGCGGTATTTCTAAATGTGATTGCTCGCTTACAATCGTAATTCCACCAGGGAGCAGCTTTTGGATTTGGGTGATGAGTTTTTGTATGTGGAATGTTTTGTTTTGCGGTATCTAGTATTGATTGGGTTAGTTGAGTGATTGTTGTGTTGTTATTTATTGTTTGTTCTAGTGTATTAGTATATTCTGTCCAATTGGCCCTTTTTAAATTCCAGCGGGGGAAAGAACCAAGTGGGGATGAATTTTCCCTATTTTGATATGGATGGGGAGGTGGTCACTAAAATAGGGATCATCTGTGGTTTCCCACGTCGAGCTTGCGGCTAGATCGGGAGTTGTGGCTGTGATGTCTGGTGTTGTGTTGTTTTGTGTGATCTGTTGGGCTGGGAGAGTATGCGAGCCGTTGTTGAGGATTACAAGCTGTGTGTTGTTTAATAAATTGTGGAATAATTTACCGCGGTAATCTGAGGATCTTCTGCTAGTGTCCCACAGAGGGTGGTGAGCATTAATATCTCCGCATATTAAAACTGGAGTGTTTGTGTTCTGAATAATCGTTTCTAATAAGGTGATGTATTCTCTGCAATGCTTATTGGGTGGGAAGTAAAAGTTGATTATGGTGATTGGAGTTGAAGTAGTAGTAATTTCTGTGATGAGGATGTCATGTTGTGTGTTGTATGGTATGTGTCTGTGTGGTATGTTGTTTTTGATGTATGTGCACACGCCTCCGCGTCTGTTGCGTGTTTGGTGGGAGGAGTCTTTTCGGTATAAGCTATATGAATTTATGTTGAAATTATAGGGATCTGATGGTTTTAAATGGCTTTCTTGGATGCAAATGATGGATGTGTTGGCTTCGTTTAGTGCGGTTCTTAACTCGTGCCAGTGCTGTGGAATTCCCCTCGTGTTCCATTGGAGGATTGTGGTGTGAGTGTCAGTGTTATGAGGAGTGTTTCTTGTTTGTGTGAGTTGTGTTATTACTTGGGATGTGTGCGGAGAGTGTATGGTGTGTTATGCTGTGTGTTGTTTGGTTTTTGGCCCTTTGTGCGTGTATGGCGTCTCCCCTTACTGTTAGGGGGGCGGTGTGCCTGTCTTGGTGGGGGAGGCGTGGACTGGGCGGTGCCAGCGGAGGAGCTGCCGCCGTCGCTCTCGTAGCTCGCTTCTCTCGTGGGAGAGAGTGAGGCGAGACTCGTCTCTCCCGTGACGGACTGGGAGGAAGCTGAGCCAGGGCTCGCGTCTCCCGTGGGAGGCGGTGGGGCGGCAGGGGTTTCTCTCTGGGGCTGCTGGGAGTCTGTTCCCTGCGGAGCCTTGGTACGGTGTACCGGTTGGGGAGAGTGGTGGCGGGAGCGCATGCCGTCTACGTTGTAGGGGGCAGCACCCTGCTCCTGCTGCCCGCCGGTTGGCGGAGAGCGGTGACGCGGCCGCGCACCGGTGACCACCTGGGGGGGGGGGGGGGGGTTCGGTGACGCCCCGTTCACCTGGGAGGGGGGACGCGCCGAGCCCGTGCCCGAGCTCGTGGTGCCGCCGCGGGACCTGTCGCGGCGGGCCCCGTCCTGTGGGGCGGCCGCTGCACGCTGTGCGTGGGAGTCGACCGCCGGTGGTGACTCGCAGTGAATCACCACCGGAGATCCCGGGCGCGGTGTGGGGAGCCCGGGGAACCCCTTGGCGCTCCATTTGTTTTGGTTTGGGTAGGATAAGGCCGCTTCGGTCTACTTGGACCATTGCGCAGCCATGGGATGAAGGAGAGGGGGTAAAGTGGGTCAAAATGGACGCCGACCGGGCAACCGCCCATGGACAGGCCCTTCCCTCGCAGCGCGAAGCTGCGAGGAGAGCCCACGCCATGCAGACGGCCACCACTCCCGGGGGGCAGCTCGAGGCCACCACATGCCCGGTGGCCAGCGACCACCAGACCCGGGATAACGTAGGCGTGACAAAGGATGGAGGACCGGCAATCGGGAGGATCAAAAGGGATCTGTTGGCGCTCCAAGGGTTGGGAGGCGGGTCTATCCTGAGGCGTGGCGTGGTGCGCACCTCCTGTCTGGGGAGGGGGCGGTCCTCCACCTCAGAGAGGGCCTGCTCTCTGGCGGCCACCGGCGCCCAGCCCTTCTCGTGGATGAGGGATGCCACCCTGCACTCTAAGACCCATTTGGGGCAGTCCCGGCTGTAGGCCGGGTGCTGCCCCTCGCAGACGGCACAGGTCGGGCTGTCGGCCTCGCAGCGAGTCGCGCTGTGGCCCTCCTTTGCGCACTTGGCGCAGCGCTCCTCGCGCGCGTGGCAGCCCTTCTGGACGTGCTCGTAACGCTGGCACCTCGTGCAGCGCCGCGGCTTGGGCACCACGACCCTGGTCCGGTACCGCAGAAACGCGACGTACACGAACTCCGGTACGACCTTCGACGCGAAAGTGAGGATGAGGATGGGCGAGTCCTTCGGCCGGAAGAGGTCTACCACCCCTTCGGTGGCGAGACCTTGGAGGAGGTCCTCCTTGGCATGCCCTGCCAGCTCCGGGGCATAGATGGAGCCCTGGGAGCGGTTGAGGTGGAAGGGCTTGGCCACTTCCACCTCGGCTCCAGCTATCACAGTGATGGTCTGGAGCCCTTCCGCCTCCTCTGCGGTGGCAGAGATCAGGAGATCCCCGCCACGCACGAAGCGGGCATTCAGGCGCTGGCCGGTGACTGCCAACGCGGCGTCCTCCACTGCCCAAGGCAGGAAAGCCATCATAGGCTGCCCGTCCCGGCGACGGCAGCGCAGCAACACCTCGACCGACATCAGGAGAGCGGTCGCGAGGTTTGGAGTGTGCGTGTGTGGTGATGAGCTGAAGGCCGTTAAGTGTTGCTGAAACTGTTTGCAAGTGGTGGCTGAAGGCTGTGTGAGTGCGGGTGTGAGGTGAGAAGTGAGACGAGCTGAAGGCCGTTAAGTGTTGCTGAAGGCTGTGTTTGCAAGTGATGGCTGAAGGCTGTGTGAGGATAACCCGGAGTAGAATAAGAAAGAGATAGATTAGATTAGGAGAGAGAAGGAGAGAGTTGGTGAAAAACGAGATCCAACCGGCTTCGTTGGGCCAACCTGCCACCCCTCCAGGTCGTCCACGGACCGTTCGGGCCAAGCAGGTCGGATGGGCACCGTTAGGTATCCACCGGCGGATTTAAGTAGGAAAGAGAGAAGGCAGGATGACAAAAAGGGAGGCAAGAAGGCACAGACAAGGGACGTGGGGAGGTGAGGCTAAGGGGAGGGGGGCCGCTACACTGTTCTGAGAAGAACAGAGTAGGGTGGCGGGGGAGGGAGATGGGAGGGCGAAATACGTTAAAAACGTTTAAGTAGACACGGTCCTCACTCAGAGAGATCAGACACGCGAATTGCCAATCAGCGGCCACTCCAGCAGGCGCCGCAGCTGCAGCCAGCGGCGCAGCGGCCGCCTTGGCGGCCCCGCCAGCGGCAACCCCAACAGGCGCCGCAACTGCAGCCAGCGGCGCGGCCGCCGCCTCCACAGGCTCTCCGGCAGGAGCCCCGACAGGGACGGCAGAAGACTCAGCAACAGGCGCCCCAGCATGGGCGGCATCGAGCCCCGCAGCAGGAGCCCCGGGACCGGCAGTCCCGCCGGCGACCACCACGGTTGGCGGCATGGCACCACCGCCGGCGCCGCTCAGCCGCTCACCCGTCGGGGCCCGAACGGGCGGCAGCTGCCGGGCAGGCGAGCGGCCGCCGGGACGGGGGGCGCCCGTCCCTCCACGAACCTGGACCGAGCCGTCAGTCATCCTGGGCCCGTCTCCGCCGGGACGCCGCCGATCTCGGGATGTCTTCACCCCAGAGAGAGACACTGTTCTGTGTATACCTTGTAGCTGCTGAATAGAGTACACTCACATCGGCGGGGACTCACTCCTACGTTTCAATCCTGGGATTCCGTTGCTGGTGAAAGCTGTCCATATGTGACCATTTTTCTTCATAAGCAGAAGCTCAGCAAATATTTCTCGCTTCGACTTGGTGAGAGACTCGCTTATGAACACTCTCTGACTGAAGTTCAAATGTCTCTGTCCTAACTTTACGCGACCTTCGTAGATCGAGTCGCGTAGGTTCTTGTTTATAAAGACACATATGACAGAGTTGTCGTTCTGCAGACGATGAATTGCTGAGAAGTCATTTTTGGTGAGCTCTTTGTTCTCGAAACAATCATTCAGGAGCTGCACCGTCATGGCTTCTATGTCTTCGCCGACTCTACGCCTGCCGAATCGACCGCTGTGAATTATCAGGTTTTTGACCGACTGTTTCGTTCGAGGTCCTCGATTTGGTTTTCCATTTCCTGGGCGTGCTCGAGTATGACTCGAGCTTCGATTGTAGCTCATCGACATGCTGATCCCTTGCAAACAGGTCAGACTCAAGTTTCTCGATTTTTCCCTCGTAGAGACATCCTTGCCTCTATCTTATCCCACAGTTTTTGGTTTGCCTCCTCAATTGATGATACAATTATTTCTTTCATTTCTTGAAGCATGCCAGCATGGTCGGTACTCACTTTTTTCATCTCTTTCGGTGACGTCACCGGTCGTTTCCTTTTTTCAGCCACACCGACCATCTCTCTCATTGTACGCTGTTTTTCTTGTTCATCGCCGTCCTTACTACATTATCCTCTTCCGCTGTGACGGCAGACTCCGAAGCAGACATGACTGGTGGTGTCACTGTCCACTACTCCGCACTGGCTTCCGCTGTGACGGCAGACTCCGAAGCAGACATGACTGGTGGTGTCACTGTCCGCTGCTCCGCACTGGCTTCCGCTGTGACGGCAGACTCCGAAGCAGACATGACTGGTGGTGTCACTGTCCGCTGCTCCGCACTGGCTTCCGCTGTGACGGCAGACTCCGAAGCAGACATGACTGGTGGTGTCACTGTCCGCTGCTCCGATCTGGCTTCCGCTGTGACGGCAGACTCCGAAGCAGACATGACTGGTGGTGTCACTGTCCGCTGCTCCGATCTGGCTTCCGCTGTGACGGCAGACTCCGAAGCAGACATGACTGGTGGTGTCACTGTCCGCTGCTCCGATCTGGCTTCCGCTGTGACGGCAGACTCCGAAGCAGACATGACTGGTGGTGTCGCTGTCCGCTGCTCCGATCTGGCTTCCGCTGTGACGGCAGACTCCGAAGCAGACATGACTGGTGGTGTCGCTGTCCGCTGCTCCGATCTGGCTTCCGCTGTGACGGCAGACTCCGAAGCAAACATGACTGGTGGTGTCACTGTCCGCTGCTCCGCACTGGCTTCCGCTGTGACGGCAGACTCCGAAGCAGACATGACTGGTGGTGTCACTGTCCGCTACTCCGCACTGGCTTCCGCTGTGACGGCAGACTCCGAAGCAGACATGACTGGTGGTGTCACTGTCCGCTGCTCCGATCTGGCTTCCGCTGTGACGGCAGACTCCGAAGCAGACATGACTGGTGGTGTCACTGTCCGCTGCTCCGCACTGGCTTCCGCTGTGACGGCAGACTCCGAAGCAGACATGACTGGTGGTGTCACTGTCCGCTGCTCCGCACTGGCTTCCGCTGTGACGGCAGACTCCGAAGCAGACATGACTGGTGGTGTCACTGTCCGCTGCTCCGCACTGGCTTCCGCTGTGACGGCAGACTCCGAAGCAGACATGACTGGTGGTGTCACTGTCCGCTGCTCCGCACTGGCTTCCGCTGTGACGGCAGACTCCGAAGCAGACATGACTGGTGGTGTCACTGTCCGCTGCTCCGCACTGGTTTGCCCCGCACCGCTTGCTCACTGTCTGGGCCACAGGTCACTGACCCCACGCGTTCACGCTCGGCTCATACGTCGGCCGGAGCCCGGGGGAACGCGTCCGACCCGGCCGGTGTCAAGGCCGCTACTCTGGCTTGCGAGGTATGCCGGTTGACAGATCTTATGTTGTTTGTGCCGCAATATGCCACACTTGTCTTCCCGACCCTCGGATAACATTGGTAGGTCTCATGTCCATCATGGAATTCCCCAGGTCGTACCGGGCGACCGGGGAATGATGTCGCGGAGGCACCATGACGTGCGGAAAGGTTAGGATCAGTGGTGACGTGGCGAGGGGTAAAGGCCGCTGCGTGACTGAACAGGTCCATCCGGACAACAGGAACAACAGGAACAACAGGAACAGGTCCATCGGCTTAGGGGATTGCAATAATTCGGCAGCGAATGCAGCCGCAACTTAGCCAAGTAGCTATGAGCTACTTTTTTTTTTTTTTTTTTAAATATTTGTAGGAACGATAAGCTTGGGGAGGTAATGAGGGGAGGAAATAGTATTTGTGGGGAAGTAAAAATCGGAGAGAAATTAAAGGGAATTTTAGAGGTTGGGCGGATTACGGGAGCCGACGTGGGGAAGGGACCCCGTGACGGATCATCTGTAAATAGGTACTCCGGTAGTCTACCTCGTGGGAGACCCTATCCTAATGTCCACCACAAACCGAACTCCAAAGACCATCATGACACATCTTTATCCGAGCAGCGAGGGACCTATATGTTGACTAACGACTGGCCAGCCTCATCACAAATTAATTAGTGCGAGGTCGGATGAAGCGCATTGCAAAGTTAGAGATTCACAAATGTTCACGGGATCCAAAGGTTGATAGTCCAGAAGCGACAGGAAATAGCGGATCGGCAATACCCCAGAACGATTCGCCGGTTCAAGAAAGTGTGCAAAATTTGTAAAATGTTGCAGATCGTTGCCGAGTGTTGCAACACGCTGTAATCGTTGCAGATGAAGTCGTAGAGCCCTAATTCCACCACCATTGAGATCAGCGGCCCAAAATCAGTCCGAAGGAAAATATAAAGAAAAGTGAAATTTTTGATGTTTTTAATGATTTTTTTCTTCAATGTTGCAAAGCCCGACTACACGCTACATATGGATAGAAAATTGAACCAACTTTCACTATTGGGCACCTATGGCTTCTATACAAGCGATAAGCGCGCGAGCACGTGATAAATGCAAAAGGGGCGTAAACTGTTGCCCTCACATTGGGTCACACAATGTGAGGGCAACAATTTACGCCCCTTTTGCATTTATCACGTGCTCGCGCGATAATGGTCAATATATCCCAAAGTAGTGGCTAGATTGACTTGCAATTTCCTGTAGGGCTTAATGCATGGCAGCATTGCACGCAATAAACAACATGCCTCTTGGCACGTGCGCACGTGCGACTGTCGCTTTCAGATCCCGGAAACTGCTGGACCAATCGATCTGAAATTTTGTGAGCAGGCAAATGCATGAGTTTGGGGCGGTCCGCATGAGTCGGAATCAAAGTCGGTCGGCACGTGCGCACGTGGACGGGCTCCGATTTTGGATCTCCGCCAACTACGGCTAGCTGGCGGACCTCTAGTTATAAAAGTATGCATGATACCAAAGGCGTATCCAGGATTTGGCCAAGGTAGTACCCGCGGTCAGTGATATGGGCCCCCTGACACATAAATGGCCCCCCATGGTAACAGGGCCCCTTGCATATTTTAGCTTCGCTAACACGATTTCAACTACTTATTCTGGGTGTAGTGTAGTGGTGGTGGTGATTCGGTGTTGGATTTTCGGGCGCCGTAACATCTGAGGTTCTATGCCACTAATACCTAGTTTCGATATCATACCCGGTACATTTTGCAGAATCTACCCAGGGACTTGCAACAGTCTGAATTAACAATAGAGTCATCCTGCAATGATCTGCACATCAAGAGGATCTGCATTGCAAGGATGTCACACATCAGAAGATCGAAAGTTCAAATAACAAAGTAGCTGATGTACTGAGCACGCGCTCGGTTTCCAAGTCTCCATTAACACGCGCCCTGGGGGGGGGGGCGAAATCCGCCCACCCCTAAGGTTTTTCGAGGATAGCACAAAAACGGCGGCGCTGCGCCGTTTTATGCACACCTGTTCGGAAATCAACTACCCATATTATGTAAAATTCTTGACCTCGGGTCATCTCAGGTCAAGTCACCAGACCAGGTTACGTGATGACCCCACCTCCTAAACGTTTGCGATCGTACCGCAGCCACAGTGTTAGGCCGATCTGTTTAAAACTTGCAGGATTTCATAAGGTCATAAATACCTACAATTTTTCATCTCGGATTTCTGATATCGGTGACCTAAGGTCGGGTCAATTTCGTGACCACCAACACTTTTGTGTCGATAACTATCGACATACTGAAGATAGATAAGTGAAAACGGTACCAATGTGTTTATCTCGTCGAGACACGTCTCCCAATATGCAACATCACTGGCGGATCCAGGGGGGGGGGGCATTTAGGGCGGCCGCCCCCCCCCCCCCCCCCCCCCAGCCCAAAGTGGCCTGTTTGCCCCCCCCCCCAAAAGGTTCACTCAAAAAGTGATCGTTAATGACTAAACGATACCTTATTTTTTATCTTTGTGATAAAAGTAATTCTTTGGTGAACAAATATGGAAGTAATTTGGTAGCAATCGACATAGGCAAAATAAACATTAGTGGCACAAGGAATTACAAGTTTGCAATTGCCCTCACTTCCGTCAATTACTGCCCTGAAATTGTGTGAAATCCAAACTACACACATGTGTAAAAGTTATTTGTAATAACAAAGCAATTCTTTGTAATTACAATCTTTTTTGCTTTGTGAAATTGGCCTCTGTTGAATATTCTCTTGCCTTTGAAGCTGTCGTAATTATAATTATTAAGCTGTCGTAATAATCCCTTCCTCACAGATGGATACGTTTGTTCAGATGGCCAAATATACTTATATTTTCAGAAACACCACTTCAAACGCTCCCCAAACTTGACAACATACTGGATGCTAAGAACGTCCGTGAAATCAGCGACTTATTTAGCGCTGAATAAGTCGCTGATTTCACGCACGTCGTTTCACGGATCTGAATCCGTCGCTCGACGGGTTCAGATTTGGCCCAAACCTCGGCCCAATGTCAATTCTGACACGCTGATCACGAATATGACCTTCATTTTCCTGTTCAATGTCATCTTCGAGGTCAAATTCGAGGTCAAAGGACGGGGTCGTTAGATATGGACGTTAGAATAGTTCAATTCGGGCCTTATGCTGTACCTCGTCCTTTGACCTCGAATTTGACCTCCAGGGTCAAAGGTCACGGTTCAGGTCACGGTGACGGACGTTAGATATGGACCCTGTCTATCATCTGGGATCACTTTTGGAAGGATCCGGCAATAAATTCGGGACGTTATGCAGTACCCCGTCCTTTAAAGGGACTATCCCACCTTAACATTATATTTGAGTTGAGATAGCCATTTTGATGGCTTGGCATTGAAATTAAGTATGGTAGCAGTTAAAACGACAACAATGATTTAATCAAAAAGATATTAGAGTTTGATTTTGGCATCTGTAAGAAAAATAAGGTCCATGTATTTGAATAGGGCCTCTAAAACGACAGCGTCGTCTCTCTTTACCTAACTGGTAATGATAGTCGACTTGTCGTAAGGTCAGCCTTGTAATATTTTCGTCTTTCATTTATCGATCCCCGGGTGGTTCGCAATCTAGAGGCTAGCACTATCAGCTGGAGTTGATGCAGCAGTTGGCCGCCAGGGCTCACTAGCGGAGCCAGGGTGTTATGACGTCGCAAACAAATGGTACCAGTTAAACATTTAACGCTGAAAATTTATTTATAAATCAATCAATCAAACAATATTTAATGATACCATTTGCTTGCAACGTCATAACACCCTGGCTCACTAGCGGTCCCTGTCGGCCAACTGCTGCGACAACTCCAGTTGATAGTGCTAGCCAATCTAGACACCGGGTGGTTCGCTTTTTCTGCGCAATAGATGTCGACATTTGGCAGTACAAAGAATTTCTGTTTTTAACCCAAAAAAATATATGAATTCACCAACCCAACTTTCCGCTTAAAACTAAAAGTTGAATTTCTTCCAAGATAATTTTTTTTCGGGAAAAAAGTTAACGAACATGTTCAGCTGACCTTGCCTGGCATGTAGACATACACAGCAACATGACCTACTCGGGTCAACACTTGACCTTGACCTAGGGTCAAATTTTTTAATTGACCTAACCTGGTCAACATGAATATGATTCGAAGTGTCGTGACGAAACAAACACGATGGCGGCAAATGCATTGCTTTATCTTTACTAGGTAAAAGTTATTTGCAAAAAACAGTTTTGCCAAAAAATATCCTTTTTGACATTTGATAACCTCAGGACTCAGGAGCCTAAACTATTGACTCAGCTCAAATTTGAGGACACAGGCGATTTAATATTTCAAGCGCTTTCGATTACTTTTTCGGTTTGTTCCTAGCTATCATAGTTCCCAAGACATTTGGGGTTTCTGGAGCGAAGTCCTAAATCTGGAAAATCTGACCTTCGATGACCTCTGGTGACTTCAATATTGACCTGACCTAAAAAATAGACATATACTTTCGATAGAGCTTGTCTCGAGCTATCTAATGCCGTTTTACGCTTGTCGGTATGTTGCGTGGTTTTCGAGATCATAGGGGGGCAAAATCTACCCCCCTTCCAGGGCGTGTAATTATCAGAGAAGCTCTCCAGGGCGCGTGTTAAAGGGAAATATTCACCTTTTGATATATATTTTTCTGAATTATCTTATGCAACATGTATGGTATTAAATTGATGCGAGTCTCAATTTAAAAATGAAATCACAACTTTTTTCTATTTCGAAAATGTTGTTTGGGGAAAGTTTAAAAAACAAGTACAAGTTTCGGAGTTCATGATCGTTGTTTTCTCTTCACTATTGGAAGCGCGACATATCTGGCACTTTTCTTTCAATCTGTTCAACATTGACTATAACTCTCGTTGAATTACCGCTCAACAAATCGCATACACTAAATACGTCGTCGTATAGGGGGCCAAGCCAAGTTAATCCGCCGAATGTATCACAGTTCTCTGAAATGTTTATTGATTGATTATCGGAAAAACGGTTCAGATAAATGTTTCATGTGTGCATTGTAATGTATTGAATACCTTTATGTCGAAAATTCATGGTGAACACATAGTTTATTTAAATAAATAAAATATTCGAGAATACTAAATAGGTCGCCGTCCGGGGACAAACTAAACAGCCGATTTCAACGCACTTTTTTCAAATGTCTTCATATTCGTTTTTGTGTACATATTCGCAAAATATAGAGTGCAGGAAACATATTGCATACCTTCATTTATCACAATGCGTAGGCAGGCTAATTTTAGCTCGGACAGTGAATTCGTTACCGAGTACTAGCTAAGTACGACCGTTATAGGCGTGGAACGCTCATGAACTTTAACTTGAAATATCTTTCGGTGGGAATGTTTATACGCAAAATGTCATCAATGTACAATATATTTTGGTCTCGTCTGTCGATTTCAAGTAATAACTCCATTTTCGTAGGAAAAGGTGAATATTTCCCTTTAAACCCTATTGGTGGCAGCGGCAGGCTCCTGGCTACCCCTATTAGCCGAGGGTCCCCTCAAGCCACCAGAGGGTCCCTCAGGCCGGCAGAGGGCCTCTCCTGCCGACTGAGGGCCCCTCAGGCCGACAGAGGGCCCCTCTGGCCGATCCCCTCAGACCGATAGAGGGCCCCTTCAGGCACCCTCATGCCGACCAAGGGCCACCTCAAGCTGGTCGAGGGCTCACTCAGGGGGCCAGAAAGCCCCCTCGGGTCGAAAGGGGCCCCCTCAAGCTGGAATAGGACCTTCTCAGGCCACCAGAGGGCCCTCATGCCGACAGAGCGCCCCCATCAGGTCGACAGAGGGACCCCTCAGACCGAGAGAGGGCCCATCATACCGATCAAGGGCCCTTCAAGCCGGCCGAGGGGCCCTCAGGGCGACTGAGGGCCCCCTCAGGCCGACAGAGGGGCCCCTTCAGGCTGACAGAGGGTCCTGTCGTGTCGAAAAGGCCCCCTTAAGTTACCAGATGGCCCCTCCTATCAGATATGACCCTCATGCCGACAAAGGGCCCCTCAGACCGATAGACGGTCCCCTCATGCCGACCGAGGGCCCCCTCTGAGGGCCCCGTCAGACCGATAGAGGGCCCCTCATACCGACAGAGGGCCCCCTCAGCCCGACAGAGGGCCCCTCAGACCGACAGAGGGCCTCTTAGACCGACAGAGAGCCCTCATGCCGATCAAGGGCCCCTCATGCCGACCGAGGGCCCCTCAGGCCAACTGAGAGCTCCCTCAGACCGACAGAGGGGCCCCCTCAGACCGACAGAGGGTCCCCCTCTGAACGACAGAGGGTCCCCCTCTGAACGACAGAGGGTCTCCTCAGGCCGACAGAGGGCCCCCTCAGGCCGACTGAAAGCCCCCCTCAGACTGACAAAGGGCCCCCTGAGACCGACAGAGGGTCCCCCTCAGGCCGACAAAGGGCCCCTCAGGCCGACAGAGGGCCCCCTCAGGCCGACAGAGGGCCCCCTCAGGCCCACAGAGGGCCCTCTCAGGCCGACTGAAGGCCCCCCTCAGGCCGACAGAGGGCCCCCTCAGGCCGACTGAAGGCCCCCTCAGACTGACAAAGGGCCCCTCAGACCGACAGAGGGCCCCCCTCAGGCCGACAGAGGGCCCCTCAGGCCGACAGAGGGCCCCTCAGGCCGACAGAGGGCCCCCTCAGGCTGACAGAGGGCCCCCTCAGGCGACCCTCAGGCCGACTGAGGGCCCCTCAGACCGACAGTGGGTCCCCCTCAGACCGACAGAGGGTCCCCATCAGGCCGACAGAGGGTCCCTCAGGCCAACAGAGGGCCCCTCAGGCCAACAGAGGGTCCCTCAGGCCAACAGAGGACCCCCTCAGGCCGACAGAGGGCCACTCAGGCCGACAGAGGGCCCCCTCAGGCCCACTGAAGGCCCCCCTCAGACTGACAGAGGGCCCCCTCATACCGACAGAGGGTCCCCTCAGGCCGACAGAGGGGCCCCTCAGGCCGACATAGGGCCCTTCAGGCCGACAGAGGGCCCCTCAGACCGACAGAGGGTCTCCCTCAGGCCGACAGAGGTCCCCCTTAGGCCGACTGAGGGCCCCCTAAGGCCGACTGAGGGTCCCCTCAGACCAACAGAGGGCCCCCTCAGGCGAGACAGAGGACCGACTCAGGCCGATCAAGGGCCCCCTCATACCGACCGAGAGCTCGCCCGTCTGGCCAGCCAAGGGCCCCAAACGAAAGATAAGGTGGGCCTCTCAAGTCTCAGCCCAAGGAGGTACCCGCGGGTGTCCAGGGTACCCCCTTGGATACACCCTTGCATGACACAGCGTAGAGGTAATGGGAATACGAGTAATGCAACTGAGTGCAGGGAAACCGATCTTTAAGGAGGTAGGTACTCGAACTGACATAGCCCGCACCCTGCTGGCGGAATGTTCGAAGACCTCAACAACAAGTTTTTTTCTCCGGAAATGACGAGAAAATGGTGGCGCGGGAGCCACGCAATTCTTGCTTTGACCTAATCACTGATCTTTACAGAGGCGGCTCGTCATATGAGGCAACTGAGGCCGGCCCTCACCTATTATTTAGGAAGAATGTGCTTTGAAATATCCGTTGGTGACCATAGAAAAAAGATGTGTGAGTTATTTCCATTCTACACATCGCAGTGCATTTTACTATGGCATATCACCGAAATTCTCCGGCTCTTCCATCCACCCGCCAGTACATACGTTTACCATACTACAGCAAACCACTACGAGCCGACTGAGGCCCGGCCGGCCTGCCGTCTCACCGCCGTCCGCCCGTTCAGCACAGCTGCTGAGGCATCAGCGGGCGAACGCAGGGTAATAGAACAACGAGCTCTGAGGCGAACGTCGCTCAACCGACGATTCTGCGCTCTGCCGGGCAATGGTAGCCATCTGAGGCCCGGATGCTCTGTGCCTCCAAGCGATTATTCGGCTACCAGGAGTCGTACTGACGGAAATCAAAGTTTATGAACAAGAGAACATGTTGATCTATCGATGTGGCCACATTTTTTGTTGAAAACTATCATCTATTATCCATATTATGATATTTTATTATCGTAGCAATCTGCTAGCGTCGGCGGCGGGCAGCCAGATGGCGGCCGAATAAAGCGGCAACTTTTGAATCCCCTGCAACCGTATGCCGATGTTTCCATCGAACTGCGGTGTTCTTTAGATAAGTAAGTATTCATCACCATAAAGATACAGGACATACTTCAATATTACGTGAGATATAACTTAATTTTGGCGTTATAATTAATTACGGGTATGTGATGCTCCAGCAAATGTCGCAGCTCTCTCGCGCGGTGGCATGATCCCAGGCTTTTTCTTGGGGGGGGGGGGGGGGGGGGGAGTGGCTCTCGCCCATCCCGTAGTCCGGCCTATAGCCATATGCCGCCGCGGGTGGGGCCCCTCCCAGGCCCGGCTGAGGCCGCCGCCAGCAGTGATGGCCTACGCTATACGCTACGCTACGGAATTACGCTACGCTATGTATGGTTTTTAGGCCAAAGCTACGCTACCGAATTACGTTACGTTATATTTTGCTACGTTACCGATTACGCTATTTTTTCGTTAAACGTAGCTTAGAATATATCGTACTACGATACAAAAGATACCAGGAAAATCAACAGTATGTAACGGTGATTTTACGTTCATCCACATTTCTAACTTTCCTATCAACCAGCCGTCATGTATTTTTTTCGTGACAGACATTGGCGAAGACATTCGTATCACAGTCACAAAGCATCACCATTAGTGAAATATGTGGTGCAAAGGTCATAGCTAACCTATATGCTGACACCTTGTATTGATTATTGCTGGCGTATGGACTATGGTATACCTAACCCGACCTTGACTGGCGTAGACATTCTTCTAACGACAATTGTCAATAGCAATAGATCAGAAATCAATCAAGCTATCAAGCTCCCGAGTTTAACCAGCATTAACTTGTTCGCTCTTGTAGCTCAGACGGCAGAGCGTTGAGCTTTAGATGGTAGACCTCACTCAGTGTGGCAGGCCGGGTTCAAGTCACTTCGGCACTCGCAATTTGTACCTGACTAGGATGGCCTGCGGCTGGTGGCAGCGGTCGCACTCGTCGCACACGCACAGGTCAGGTCAGGTGACGTCAGAGGGCGGGGTGGACCTTGTCCTAAATGTCCAGGTATGCTCGTGAACGCAAAACTTTCGCTTCTAAATTATGCCCGTTACCAGGATTTGCGAGGTCTGATGGTTGGGTCGCCAGTCAACGGCGAGTTGAATCAATACTATATCGCGCCTTAATTACAGGGAAACAGGGAAACGGTAATGTAACCATCGATCGATAAGACGTTATAATTTAACAATAAGCTATATAAGATACCAATGAGATACCCATTATTATCAGCAACATATGCTCTGCAGGGCAGCGCCATGGATTTGTGTCGGGGAGGGGCAAACCGAAGGCAAGGGCAGGGGCCCGGGAACAGGGGGGCAGTGGGGCGCTTGCCCCCCCCTAAACATCTGGACCGGGGGCGGCGCCCCCAACTTTGGCGAGCAGAATTTTCCCTAAAAATGAGCTCTTCCCAATTTTCTTCACAAAAAGTTATATACAATATGAAAGTTCGCTCTTGTAGCTCTTGTTATGTCACTTTATGTCACTTTCATTTTTTTTTCTTTTATAGCATGTCATAAGTATTATTATGATATGGCTTTGCCTTTATAGCAGCATCGTATACCTTTCTTTTCCTTCCTTTTCCTTTTTCCATTAAATGTTCTATGAGATATAATGGAAAACTTTGGTAGCAGTACATTTGGGGACAGTTGTCTGCTTGGCGCGCCGTCGTTAAAATCACGCACTGATGCAGTGGCGGTTGGGTAAAATGGGCAATTGCCCCCCCCCCCACACACACCGCCTGAAATCGGCGCAAAATTGACACATTTCCTGATATAGAAGAAAATCTAAGCAACTTTTACCAAGGAAGGTTTGCTTTAACCCTCGCCCTACGGGGGTCCTAAAACGACCCCCCCCCCCCTGAGGTTTTCTTGTATAACTTTTTAGACATGCGACGCATCTTGCTGAAATTTTCAGTAGTTAAGTATACAACAATTATACGTATGCTTCAAAAAGTTCATTGAAATTCGTCGACAAATTTGAGAAATAATAATGCTTTGATGACGTCATGTTGGTGGAAAAACGATAAATGTTTGAAAAATCGTAGAAAACAGTTTTAAAGCTTAAGCAAAGATATAAAATGTAATTTTCTTTAAAATGGAAATCTTGGATTTTCGACGTTTTGGGTTTTTGACCCCCAAAATGAACAAAAACTGTTTTTTTTTAATCACCGCAAAATCAAAATTTTCAAAGATGTTAACAAAACCGGAATATATGTGAAAGAACTGAGTATGGAAAATACTCAAACCAAATTTCAAAGAAGTATCTCTATTTTTGACTGAGTGATGGCTGTAGTGTAAGGTAAGTGCTGTAGTGTAGTGTAAGTGTAAGGAATTCATGACGTCATTTTTTAAATAACTTTTTTGACTTTTTTTGACCAGATACGAATAAATAATTACATTTTCTGTATTTCTGAGACAACACTGGTCTAGGAAAATGCCTTTTTTATTTACATTTATCAATTTCTCATTTTGAATTTTGTCTGACAGAGCAAAATCGCTGTTCTGGACGTGGTCGTTCGAGGTCATTCACTTGACCCGGAAGGTCACTCGTTGACCCGAAACCTAAAAATTGCATACCGTTAGATTCCAAACATGACAGGCAACATGTTGGCTCTTACCGCGTTGCTTTATCTTGCTTGGTTTGGAAGTTAACAGGGGGTCTTTTTAGGACCCCCCCCCCCTCCCCACCCCCGTAGGGCGAAGGTGAAAAAGCTTCCATAGGGCGAGGGTTAAATCAGCTATCATTGCATACGCAAGCGAAATCCGATGAGTTTTCAGAATTATGTGAGACTTTTTGGAATTTTGCCCCCGCCCCCCAAACTCCTGTTCTGGATCCGCTGCTGCACTGACGGCGATAAACATCTGCTGCATTTTGTTTATAAGTTTATTCCACGTCAACGTTACGGATGTGGTCAAACTGGCGAGCGGCCCTCTAGCTTTCCTCGCTGTCTCTGCCGACGGGGCGGCAATTGCAAGCAAGAGTTACGTATATGTCGTAGGTTACCGTGATACGGTGATGAAGCGGTCAGTGCATCTCACACTGGTGGGCTTCTTCAAGAAAGAAAAAACGTCAGGCGTCAGGTACGAGTATTTTATCAGACGACAGGCGGGTTTACAAAGGAAACGGGGGTGGCATGACCACCACTTTTTCGTATTTTTATTTTTCTGTTAACCCGCGTCGTGCCGGGGGTGGGGCATTTAGACGCCCCCCCCCCCTAAGGGCGTCTACCCCCCCCCCCCCCCCCCTCCCCAAGGTTTTTCGAGGATAGCGAAAAAAACGGCGGCGCGCCGTTTTTGCCGTTTCAGAAACGGCGTACGGCGCACAGCGCCACCGTTTCAAAAACGGCACACGGCGCACAGCGCCGCCGTTTAAAGGGATTATACGGGTTTTTCCCAGAATAATTGAGTTACATAGTAAAACGTACTTATAAAGGTGGTAGAAGTCCCACGGTAGCCACATTTTTCTGGAAATGACCTCTTCTGCACGTAAGGACATTCCAAAGTGCGCGGTGATGCCACCGCGTATTTTCTGCAGGACCGGCTGAGGCAGAGCCAGTCATCTCTTTTATGCTAATAAAAACACCTCACTTATGGCATATTTCCGGTAAATTAAGCCACATTGGAAAGAAAATAAACTTGTTTTGTTCGAACGACAGCAGCAGTTACCTAGTTTTCCCATAACATTCGATATTTTTCATGAATTTTCATGCCAAAAAAATAATACGCCACCACCACATTCTCAACGCTACAGGTCAGAGATAATAAAACCACAAACAAAAAAAAAGTCAACGAACAGTGTGTAGTTATACAAAGTCCCGTCAGTTTTGAATTGCATAATCATTTTTTTTATCCAGTGTAGGACTTGCAGATAATTCAAAACCCTAAAATTTATCTTAAGATAAAAGTGGTGGACAGTAGTGCCGATCAAGTAGTCGTTATCTGATACTAGTCTCGAAAAACGGCCAAGTGTTAACACTGATCATTGCAGAAATAATTGACTAAATGAGCATTGAGGAACCTGGTATATGTCTTAAACGTGTTTAAAGCTCATACAACTGCAAAAGAGTGCATTTCCTTTCAGGACGGAAACCAGTATAATCCCTTTAATAAAAAAACGGCGCACGGCGCACAGCGCCGCCGTTTCAGCCGCTGTGTTTGGCACACCTGTTCGGGCATCAATTATCCACATTGTGTGCAATTCTTGACCACGGGTCATCTCAGGTCAGGTCACGTGACCACACCTCCAAATAAGTTTGCGGTCGTACCACAGCCACAGTTTGTGGCCGAGCGGTTTCAAACTTACAGAATTTCATAAGGTCATAGGTACATACAATTCGAATATCTAATATTTTGAATATCGGTGACCTAAGGTCGCCGGTCGGGTCAATTTCGTAACCTCCCATTATAAGTCAATGGGGAAATATTAAAATGTTTCCTATTCCTAGGATACGCATATCAGTCCAATTCCTTCTGGATCATGTTATCATATGCTATCATATGCTATGATCCAGGTAAATGTTTTGTTCAGTGACCCCTACAGGGTCAGCCGAGGTCAGCTGAGGTCACCAATACTTTTTGTGTCAATAACTCTCGATAGAATGAATATAATGAAGTGAAATCGGCATAAATGTGTTTGTCTCGTCGAGACACGTCTCCCAATATGCAACATGACCTACTTGGGTCGCCACTTGACCTTGACCTGAGGTCAAAGTTCTAAGTTGACCTAAACTGGTCCAAATGAATGTGATTCGAAGCGCTTTGACGAAACGAACATAATATCATCAAAATCATTGCCGTATCTCTAGTAGGTAAACTGTTATTTGCGAACGTTTTGTCAAAATAGCCCTTTTGACATTTGATGACCTCTGGAGCTCAAACTATTAACCTGAGATAACATTTGATGACACATTATGTTGAATATGTCAAGAGCTTTCGATTGCTTATTTTCGTTTGTTCCTAGCTATCATAGTTCCCGATATATTTGGGGGTTTCTGGAGCGATGTCCTAAAACTGGAAAATCTGACCTTTGATGACCTCTGGTGACCTCAATATTGACCTGAACCAAAAAATGTAGGAATAGTTTCAAAGTTATTTTTGATGAGCTTTCGAACCGTGTTTTCGGTTTTCCAATGATACAAATTTGACAACAAAAAGGTGCACCAAGATTAGAAGTGAGAAGATGCCAAAACAAAATATTTGGTTTCGCCCCCCCCCCCCCCCCAACTTTAAAATCGTTCCCGGGCCCCTGGGCAAGGGCTCCATTTGAGAAAGGGATTTCCCGGCTATTGTCGTGAGGGCCTCGTCAAAAACCTTCTCGACCGCTTTCCTAGGGACTCGCGGAATATTTTGCGGTTGTAGATATATATATATATATATATATATATATATATATATATATATATATATATATATATATATTTGTAATATTTTTTACAGATTTAAATATTTTGCGGTTCCTCTGAAGTATCCCATGAACAGCTTTTCCGGTTATTGTCGTAGGGGCCTATGTGGAGTATATTTCGGTTGTCCTAGGGGCATTTTAAGAGCTTGTCTCGGCTGTCTTTTCGCGGCCTTCTTGGTGCTTGTGTCGGGCATCTCTTTAAGGGATATTTGGAGTTTGTGTGTGTAGTTTTTAGGGTCTTCTTGGAGTTTGCCTCAATTGTCATTTTAAGGGCCTCCTTGGAATTTGTCACGCTTATTTTTTAGGTTCCTCCTCGAACATCTCCCGGTTGTTATTTCAAGGAGCGACTTGAAGCTCATTCCAATTGTCTATGTATTTAGGAACTGCTCAGTATTTATGTATATTTGCGAGAGGCCTCCCTTTGTTTTTAAGGGGCCTTTTTTGGCACCCATTACAGGAAATAGTTCACCTTCAACATGGGGTTTTGAACTGAAATAGCAGTTTTGTAGCCCGTGTTGAGAAATCATTATCTGCAACTTTTCTTGGCTGAAAAGACTCTCCAGCCGAAGATATTTGACTTTTTGACGAAGGAATGCGGCGCATATATGATGTACCGTACCGTCTGAAAGTGCCAGCACTGCCAGGGAGCATGCGCAGACCAATCACGCACACCATAAAATTATTAATTTACGACCTTCTGTCCTGAATTGGCGCGATGTAGGACCATTTTTGAAAAGAAAAAAAGAAACTGTATTACAAAATATAATAAAATCGTGTTCTGAAAAATGTTCCGAAGGTGAACTATTTCCTTTAAAGGAAATAGTTCACCTTCAACATGGGGTTTTGAACTGAAATAGCAGTTTTGTAGCCCGTGTTGAGAAATCCTTATCGGGAAATTTTCTTGTCTGAAAAGACTCTCCAGCCGAAGATATTTTTCTTTTTGGCGAAGGAATACGGCGCATATATGATGTACCGTACCGTCTGAAAGTGCCAGCACTGCCATGGAGCATGCGCAGACCAATAACCAGGACAGACCAGGACAGAAGGAATAAAATCAATAATTTACAACCTTCTGTCCTGAATTGGCGCAATGTAGGACCATTTTTAAAAAGGAAAAAAAGAAACTATTAAAAAATATAATAAAATCGTGTTCTGAAGAAAAAAAATCCGAAGGTGAACTATTTCCTTTAATCCGGGGGCGCAATATTTGCCCGCCCCCTGCCCCTCCCCCGCTGTGGCGCCGCCCCCTGATGTTATGTTACGAAATAGCTTACGTAGCAGTTACGTTATTTGAATATTTTTCGGTAGTACGCTACGAAATACTTCAATTACGCTACGGAACGATTTATTGAGCTACGTGTTACCAAAAATACATACCGTAGCGTAACGTAGGCCATCACTGGTCGCCAGTCCGGCCTCTAGAGGCTGGCGCAAATACGCATGCGTAATACGATCTGCTCGAAGGCTCAGATTCGATGCTGCCGCGAGGTGTCAGCCCAGGCACTAGATGGCGCCAGGTGTGACCTTTTTAAAGCTGCCGTTTTTCTTTGCATAGAGAACTGGGACTGTAATCTGTATATAGTAGAGCTATTATTGAAAGCAAAGTCTTTGATATAATTTCCGAACTAAAGAGTTAAGATTTTGGCACCGCCGGATTCAATGGAGACTAAAGGGGCACTCCCAAACGCCTGAAATCTCTCGTAAATTGGCTTACGTTCTGACATAATTTGAGAGAAAACCTAAGTAACTTGAACGGCTTATTTCATATTTGTTTCAGAATCTTAGGAACGTCATGAAAAGCGTGGGGGTGAAACTTCGATCTTGTCTTGAGTGAACCCCAACCCCTGTCCCCTTATGTAAAATGTATTTGCATAGGTATTTGAACTCCTATCGTCTTGATCTACCTTTTACTGACCCAAATTTTCCTTATTATAACAAAAATAAAGATTTTATCAACCAGTAAGGAGCCGTAGTTGGCGATGAACGAGCGAGCGCGAAATAAATGTATGGTGAATTTCAACCCGATCGGGCAAGTAGTTCCTGAGATACAAAGAACTCAGGAACTACTTGCCTCTGCACGTGCGCACGTGCAGAGGCACCCCACCCATGACTTGTGGAAAGGCAACGGCCAAGAGGTCCCTAACCACAGGGGCGGATCCAGGGGGTGGCCGCAGCGGTCGCGGCCACCCCCCCCCCCCCCCCCCCCCCCTCCCCCGCCAGAAGGGCGCCCCACGGGCTGTCTGTCGCCGGGCGCCGCCAGGCACCCAGCGATGGACAGCCCGTGGGCACGCAGCGTCCCTATGGACCGCTTGGACGCCCTGCTGAAAGTAACTTACCGAGTATCAGGTCGTACAGGTCATGACCTGGTCCTTTTGACCCGAGGCGCCCTTCCGGCCAGTGACGGCGCCCTTACGGCCATTGACGGCGCCCTTTCGGCCATTGACGGCGCCCTTCCGGCAATTGACGGCGCCCTTTCGGTCAGTGGCGGCGCCCTTTCTTTGGAAGGCGCCCCTAGATTTTTGGAAGGCGCCCCTAAATTGGCCTGCAGCCACCCTCCTAAAATATCCTGAATCCGCCCTTGCCTAACCACACACCAAATTAGAACGCAATCGGTTCAGCCGTTCCTGATATATAAAATAGGGGTGTGCACGTGCGCACATGCAGAGGCACCCCACCCCTGACTTGTGGAAAATTGGCGGCTGAGGGGTCCCCTAACCACACATCAAATTTGCACACAATCGGCTCAGCCGTTGCAGAGTTTTTGCGAGAAAACACTTTTCAACACCCCTCACGCGGCACGCAGCACGCGCAGTGGTAGTCACCCACATGAGTCGGCACTGGTCTCAAACAGGGTAGGTTGGATGGGGCTGCTCAGCAAAGAAGTCAGCTTGTCAATCGGACGTATGGTTGCAGAGATATGAGCTTCTCAAAAGCGTCGCCACGGGTCGGGTTGGGTCGGGCCGCTCATATTCAGATTTTTCCCATATACCACCGAAAGACGAGCGAGCGCTTCGCGCTCACTCGTAATAATTCTGATCAAATAGTGGGGGCATGCCACCGCCCCGTTCCTACGCCTGTGATTTGTTTTAAGTTTGTTAACTAAACTCGCAAGTCGCAGCTGCTCCTCCGTTGCAACTTCTGGACGTGGGCCTCAGGCAGTGGCGCACGCAGGGGGGGGGGGGGTCAAAGGGGTCAGCTGACCCCCCCCCCCCCGACATTTCTGAGGGGCCCGTTTCTGGTAGGGGCCCGGTGCTGGCAAAGGCGTGGCATGGGATGATGGGGCCCGGTCACAACAGGGCCCGGTCCTCGCATATTATTGACTCGGGCCCGTTTCTGGTAGGGGCCCGGTCTTGGTCAGGCTCGATCGAGGCAGGGGCCCGGTGCTGGCAAAGGCGTGATATGGGGCCCGGTCAGAACGAGGGCCCGGTCATTACATATTCTTGATACGGGCCCCGTTTCTGGAAGGGGCCCAGTCTTGGTCAGTTCCGATCGAGGCAGGGTCCCGGTGCTGGCAAAGACGTGGCATGGGGCCCGGTCAGGACGAGGGCCCGGTCACAACAGGGCCCGGTCCTCGCACATTCTTGATACGGGCCCGTTTCTGGTAGGGGCCCGGTCTTGGTCAGGCTCGATCGAGGCAGGAGCCCGGTGCTGACAAAGGCGTGATATGGGCCCGGTCACAACAGGGCCCGGTCCTTGCATATTCTTGATGCGGGCCCGTTTCTGGTAGGGGCCGGTCTTGGTCAGGCCCGATCGAGGCAGGGGCCCGGTTCTGGGAAAGACGTGATATAGGGCCCGGTCAAAACGAAGGCCCGGTCACAACAGGGCCCGATCCTAGCAAATTCTTGATACGGGCGTATTTGATATTGATACGTATTTTTTACATTATCCATTGTTGCTTCAGGAAATGGTTTATGACAACTTTTGGCAACATGATGGTGGGCGCGAATGACGTAGTCGCGGCGCTCTAAAACCCCAACGATGATGATGATGACATGACTACCGGGGATCGGACTGCCTAACCTGCCTAACCTGTAAAATATAATTTTTGTTGTTGTCATTTACCTCATTTCGTCAAATTTACTCTCGACAGTTGTACCGCACATCAGTAGCACACGCACCTAAAATTCGCACATCAGTAGCACACGCAGTCACCTTACACGACATTGACAAGAAAATTATAATGTCTCAGGTCCCATGCTGTAGGGGGCCCGCTCAAAAACAAGTGACCGAAATCCGCGAAGTTTTCTAAAAACGGGTGGGGGCCCGCTCACAAGGGGACCCGCTTTTAGGGCTCTGACCCCCTCTCCCCCCCCCCCCCCCCCGAAATGGAATCCTGCGTACGCCACTGGCCTCAGGTACTTTGAGGACCACGAGCCGTCAGATTCAGATTCAGATTCAGATATATTTTCACCGAGGGTCCACATCAATGATGGCTTTTCACCTGGCACGTCAATACAGATAAAACAAGAGATGGGGCTAAGAGTCACTAAAGCAGTTAACACGGTGCAGGTAAGACACTCGGAGTCACATCAGTCACATCAGGGTCGTGCTGCCAATATTGCACGCTTCAGACTAGCACGGAAAGCTGGTGCATCCGGATCTAGCCCGTAACTGTTCAACAGTTCGACACCGCGAGTGCACAGCCTACGTCGTCCGGCCTCGGTTCGGATTCGCGGTCTGGTGATGAGGTCAGCGCGCCTGGTGTTGTGTTGGTGTAGCTCTCGAGCACGCGGCCCGATGGTGTCACAGAGACCAGCGGGATGGCCTATGGTGATCGCACGCTGTACTGCGCATACGGTGTGGTACTCGACAAGTTCGGTGGCTCGCATCCAGCCGAGCTGCTCGATGACGTCAGAAATGTGGTCGCAACGTCGCCTCCCACTGACCACACGAGCGCAAAAGTTGACAATCTTCTGAATACGATGCGTCTGTGTTACCCCACACGAACCATACACACTCATACAGTACCGCACCGCTGACAGAACAAGTGCCTCGACGATGATTTTCAATGTGTTTGCGGGCAAAACGTGGCGTGCGTGGCTCAGTGCAATGAGAATGCCTGTACATTTCGAGGTCATGGCGTCAATATGTGCTTGGAAGCTGAGATGGCGATCAAGCTGCACTCCTAAATTCTTAACGGAACTCGCATCGCCAACAACTGTTCCGCCGAACTTGACAGTGATGGGCGGGAGGTTCCTAAGCATAGCCGGGGTGCCGAGTACGAGCATCTGCGTCTTTGCCATGTTTACCTTCAAGCCGTTTTGGCAAAACCACCGATAGAGAATATCGAGCGTTGCTTCCATGAGCAAAATGATGTTGGCCAGGTCATGTTTCTTGCCAGTGACTAAAATCTGGGTGTCGTCTGCGAACTGTACGATGGTAACGCCGTCAGGCGCGTGCAGACTGAGGTCGTTAGCATAAAGCATAAAAAGCACACAGCTGAGGCTGCCTCCCTGATAGACGCCGATGTTGTTGTCTCGGAGCCGTGACGTGATGTTGGTACCGTCCGCGCCGCGCACGCGCACCTGCTGCGTGTGCCCCGACAGATAGTCCTTAAACCACCGAGTCTCCACACCGTAGTGTGCGAGCTTTTGCAGGAGATTTTGGTGAGGAACGACATCGAAGCATTTCGAATTGTCGAGCAAGACCAAGATGGAAATTTCGCCATTGTCCATTGCGTGGAAGACGCGATCGGTTATTACGTTTAGCGCTGTTTCTGTGGAGTGGTATTTTCGATACCCGTGCTGAGCTGAGGCTAGGAGACGGTGGGAGTCTAGATAAGCCACAAGCTGCCTCTGCGCAATTCGCTCGACTATCTTCATTACGCCAGGCAAAATGGAAATAGGGCGCGTGTCAGAGGGGTTACTGGCGACTTTCCCTTTGGGAATGGGTGTGATCATGGCGTGCTTCCACTCTCTTGGCACCAGTCCGCTAGTCAAACTGGAGTTCACAATGTCCAGGAGCACATAACCAAAGCCAGCAAAGAATTTCTGAAACATAGCGATGCTCACTCCGTCTAGGCCAGTGGATGTCGATGGCTTCATGCCGAGTAAAGTTGCGTACAATGTGTCGATGTCCGTGGGTTGGACGCTAAAAGAGCCAGTTGTCACGCGAGGTAGCCTAACTGGGACAGGAGCTGCTGGCGCTGGCACCCCGGCGGCTGTGGCAGGTCCTACCATGACGTAATAGTCATTGAGTGCGTCAGGTGTGATGGTTGGCGCTTCTGCGTGCTGCTGCTTACGCCCGATCACTGGATTTAGCGCGCGCCACAGACTGCGCCGGCCACCTTTCCTAATCTCGTCCTGGTAGTAGGCACGACTGTCGACACGTATAGCAGCCTTGCACAAACGGTTGATCTCCCGATACTCGTCACGTGAGGCGTGTGAGAGGGCAGCCCGCCGCCGCTGCAGCAGTTCTCGGGTGTTCGCAGACACCGGCGGCGACTCGACAGGGCGCACAGGCACGCGCCGGACAGGCGCCACTGTGTCGAGCTGACGTATGAACAGTTCTAGAAAGGCGGACCACTTGCCAGCGGGACTATCACAGAACAACACCGGTGACCAGTCAAACTCATAAAGCCGCTGATTGAAGGCAGCGGTGTCAAGTCGACCCAGGCAACGGGTCTCTATCGTGGGCCCAACAGCTGGTCTTGCTGGGCTCTGACAGTCAAGGACAACTCTGGTAAAGTCGTGTGGACCACCGTAGTGGCACGCGGTAACTCCGCACCTGCGCACTAGCTCGGGGCGATTGGTGGCGATGACGTCAAGCAGGGTGCGCGCAGGTCGGTAAGTAGGGTGTACGCTGTTGGTGATGGTTAGTCCGTACGTGTTGAACAGGTCTGGTAGAATGCGTTCTTGAGCCCTGTTACTGGCCTTTAAAAGGCAACAGTTTAAATCACCGGTGATGACTAGAGTAGCGCGAGGGAAGTTAGCAATCATATGCTGAATCTGACTCTCGAGATCGTCAAAGGATCTTTAGCACAGCCTCTCTGAAATTGTTGTCAAAGGTCATTTTAGGTCACGGCTTCAGATCAAGAGGCGGGTAAACCCACCTTTGAAAAAGTTTTCAGTGGCGTAAATTACATTGTGTTTGTCTCGTCGAGACGCGTTTCACAATATGCAACATGACTCACCTGGGCCATCACCTGGGTCATGACCTTGACCGGCAATCAAAGATGCCAAACCCGGTCATGCTTGGCGTGACTGAAAGCATTTTGATGAGACAAACACGATGATGTTAAAATCATTGTCATCTTTATTATGTAAATAATTATTAACGAAAAATTGTTATCTAGCAAATAGCCAGTATAACCCGTTGGTGACTTGAGACTTCCTAAAGCTAAACTATTGGGGTGTTCTTAAATGGGAGACACTTTTTCAAGAGTTATCGATTGTTTTTATTTTTGATTCCTGCGATCTTAGTTCCCGAAGCGATAAAAGGCGCTGGGGCAGAGTCCGCAAGATGCCAAATTTTACCTTTGATGACTTCTGGGGACCTTAACTGCGGCGCTGCGCCATTTGTCGAGGGGTGTTGGTTAGACCTCCATAGCAAGGCGTGGAAATATCGAGGCCCTGCCGGGCTCGGGAAACTGGGTCAAGAGCTGGGAAAATAGTTGTAGCTATGGGTCTGAGACACATTGTCTCTTAGGCTCAAGCGGTTAAATGCCGTTGGTCGAACCCGGGGGTGATGGTAGAGGCGAAGGGGCAAGGGGAGCAGCTGTCCCTCTCAAGAAGTTCGAGAGGCAAACAATATGCTTTGTTCTCATACAAACTCAAGAGGGACCGTCTGAAAAACGAATAAAAAAACGATTGGAAGGGCTTCCATCAGGTCTGATAAGGCTCCTCTCGGTCCGGCACGGTGCCCTCTCAGACCGGCAGAGGGCCATCTCAGGCCTGTCATGTGCCCTCTCAGACCTGCATAGGGTATTCTCAGACCGGCCTAAGGCCCCGTCAGACTGTTCGAGGGTCCTCTCAGAGTGCAGTAGCTCCCTCTTCAGACTTAAGAGGGGTCCTTCTCAAATCTGACCTGGGCTTCTCAGACTGGCCGAGGGCCCTCTCAGATCGACCGAGCTGCTCTGATGGGCATAAAGCTCTTTCAGATCTGGAAAATATCAACTCAGATCAGCCTGGGTATTTAAGACTACCAATGGACCCTCCGGCCGCCTGGAGGGGTCCATACCCGCCTGAGAGGGTATACAATACCATCTCAGACCGGCCGAGGGCCTTCTTATGGCGGTTGCCTGCCCTCTCAGACCGACCGAGGGCACCCCCAGGCTGACCGTGGACCCTTTCAGACCAGCTTAAGATTCTATCAAGACCAGCCAGAGGTCTCTTCAGGCCCAAGGCCCTCTAACCGGCTGAGGGCCACCTCAGGCCCCCAACCGGTCGTGACATACGAGAGTACTTCTTTGGTTTGGTTTCATTTGTGGACCAAGTACTACATTATCTTCAACCAAGACAATAATTGGAACTCTCACCCTGTTCCGAGGGGTATTGAGGGCCGGGTCGACTTTTCAGAGGCCCGTCGAAGGATTTGAACCCCGGTCCCTGGAAAAGGAGGCAAATGTATCCTTCCACTGTGCCGATTGCCACCAAATAGCACGTGTTCATTGTCCAGACACTGGTCAGAATCGCCTTTTCTGCGCCGAAACTGAAGCGATATTTGCCATACAAATATTATCTGAGTTTTATTTACTTATTTTATCGCTCTCGTTATTAAATGTTCGTGTATTTAAGATTTGCCTTCATTTACTCCACCAATGTCGTTTTTTATATACATCCGATGACAATTGGTGCCTCCCCCCCCAAGTGACGCGATTTTGCCTCGACTGGGGGGGGGGGGCTGGCGGCATCACTGGGGGGGGGAGGCTGCCCCCAAGTTAACATGTTAGAGGAGGCCCTGGTTCAAAGTACGAGCGGTTGCCGGGGGGGGGGGGGGGGGGTAAATCTGAAGAGGTAAAAATGTTAAAATGAATTACGGAAAATGAAAATGAAAGTAATTCGGATGCATAGGTGTTGACTGTTGTGATATAAATGCATTTTTGCTTCCACGCATTAGCTAAATGTTCAGACATAGGAATGAAGTACTATGGAGAAGATGCATCCAATATTAAAACATTGACTGATACGACGTGCTGAACTGTTTGGTTTGAATGCGACTAGCGAATTAACGCCTGTATGCACATGCGATTTTTGTGTCATTTACTGTGTAGATAAAGCAAGGAAGTTATGTTAGGGCCCGGTTGATCGTGTCATTTCTTACAGTTCCCCGATCTGTTTCACACATCATCTATCGCGCAGGATGTGGAACAAAACACCATTATTTCTTAACATGTGTTCAATATTTCACGGAGCTACTCTGGGGAGCCAAAGCAAGTGTGAGGTGGAACTACAAGTATTAAGTCGTCCGATAGAGGCGCTGTCGTCGCTGATTGTTTGCCAATGATCCGGTCTGCTACGCTCTGGTCCTTTTTTGTTTCAACGGGCCAGAAAGGGTTAGGAACGGCCGGCAAACAACCAAAGAAGCCTGTGTGAGAAACATCACTAATCAAAATATATAAACTTCGGAGTCATTTTAATTGAAAAGGAGCACAGTTTAAAGCGATTGATATGCAAGCAATATCGAGCATACAGCCTTCCTTTACATTTGACCTCAAGGTAGCACCTCGGTTAACGACGAATCTCAAGTATTCATAGCGCGGGTAGCATTGCCATCGGGCCACATTTGCAAAGTTAATATAAAACGTGCATTTAAAAATAAACGTATGGAACTAAATCTACGCCCGAGAACGCGTCACCGCCAAAAATCGAAGTGGGGCACAGATTCGTGTATCCAGACAAAGATCGCATCATTCAGACACAGAAGATTGGGACCTACTTCGCTTCACACTAAAAGAGCCCAGCACCATGTATACCAGTATGTTCAGCAGCATGTTTCCAGGTTTATTTCATCGTAGTTCATACTTCATAGTCATACGCGTGCCTAACAGACAGAAGCACCTCATGGCAAAGAATACATATTGATCGCAGTATCGTACAGTTATGCTTACTTTAACCCTCGCCCTACGGGAGCTTTTTTCACCTTCGCCCTACGGGTAGGGGAGGGGGGGAGTCCAAAAGACCCCCCCCCCTTAACTTCCAAACTAAGCAACATAGAGCAACGCTGTAAGAACCAACATGTTGCCTGTCATGTTTGTAATCTAACGGTATGCAACTTTTAGGTTTCGGGTCAACGAGTGACCTTGCCGGTCAAGTGAATGACCTCGATCGACCACGTCCAGAACAGCGATTTTGCTCTGTCAGAAAACCTCAAAATGAGAAATTGATAAATGTAAATAAAAAGGCATGTCCTAGACCAGTTTTGTCTCACAAATACAGAAAAGTTAATTATTTGTTTTCGTATCTGGTCAAAAAAGGTTCATGGTATACGCCGCTTGTAGAGAGAAAAAAAGTTATAAAAAAATTACGTCATGAATTTCTTACACTTAGGGAGCCATCACTCAGTCAAAAATAGAGATATTTCTTTGAAATTTGGTTTGAGTATTGTCCATACTCAGTTCTCTTACATATATTCCGTTTTTTAACATCTTTGAAAATTTTGATTGTGTGGTGATTTTTTAAAAAAAATCAGTTTTTGTTCATTTTGGGGTAATTTTTTTTTTCTCGAAAATCCGAGATTGCCATTTGAAAGAAAATGACATTTTATATCTTTGCTTTATTGCGTTCGCAATTTTCTTCAAAACTCTTTTTCTACAATTGTCAAACATGTATCGTTTTTCCACCATCATGACGTCATCAAAACATAATTATTTCCCAAATTTCTTAACCAATTTCAACGAAATTTTTACAGCATACGTATAATTGTTGTATACTTAGCTACTGAAAATTTCAGCAAGATGTGCCGCATGTCTAAAAGGTTATGCAAGAAAAACCTCAGGGGGGGGGGGGGGCGTTTTAGGACCCCCGTAGGGCGAGGGTTAATGATATTTCAAAACAAAGCTAACAAATCAGACATAATTCGATTTAAATGATGTAATATGTCCGACAAGTAGGCGTCAAGGTACGTATATTTAACATTAACCCTCACTGATCATGAACATTTCTGCCAAATGGACATGCCTACATATATTCATGATCCGCCTCAACCACAGCAACACAATCTCACTCTCTCGAGTCCCCTCACCATGTTCAGCTAAGCCAGGAAGCATCAGCTCACCTCCCACTACACGAGAACCATCCCAGACACACGGGCGCATCGGGCGCATTCTGATCGAATTCAGGTGCTAGTTTACTACCGTCCAGCTGGTATCATAAACGAGACGAATCCTCCAAGTCGAGAATGGGTGGCACAGTAAACAACCAACAAGTTCATCGGCTCATCGTAGCCTCAGAACTAAGGCCATCAATGCTTCCTTCCACAAACCAGCATGTTCTTTTGCGAGCCACGAACGCCAAGCATATACGTCCGCCAATTATATTATACTCAAGAAAGGAATGCACGCAATGCCGACAATTCAGCTCTACAGTTGTAACGACTGCAGATCTGACCACTTGACGGAGATGCGCTCATTCGAAATCATCCCCAGTGGCACTGTGGCCACTGGCCAGGCCACTCTTCGCGGCCAGGCGACGCCTGCTGCTCCGCCTAATACGCTGCGTTGTAGCGAGTAGTGCTGGTACTGCTGGGCTGGTGTGACGTGGCGGCGAGCAGACAGGCACCTCACGAGACGTCCTCCAGGCTTTGCCGTGCCCGCAACAGCTCTGTGATACATGACACACAACACATCGTCACGTCACCACATCGTCACGTCGTCGTCACTACATCGTCACGTCACCACATCGTCACGTCACCACATCGTCACATCACCACATCGTCACGTTACCACATCGTCACGTCACCACAACGTCACGTCACCACATCGTCACATCACCACATCGTCACATCACCACATCGTCACGTCACCACATCGTCACGTCGTCGTCACTACATCGTCACGTCACCACATCGTCACGACACCACATCGTCACGTCACCACATCGTCACGTCGTCGTCACTACATCGTCACATCACCACATCGTCACGACACCACATCGTCACGTCACCACATCGTCACGTCGTCGTCACTACATCGTCACATCACCACATCGTCACGACACCACATCGTCACGTCACCACATCGTCACATCACCACATCGTCACGTCATCACATCGTCACGTCACCACATCGTCACGTCACTACATCGTCACATCACCACATCGTCACGTCACCACATCGTCACATCACCACATCGTCACATCACCACATCGTCACGTCACCACATCGTCACGTCACCACATCGTCACGTCACCACATCGTCACATCACCACATCGTCACATCACCACATCGTCACGTCACCACATCGTCACATCACCACATCGTCACATCACCACATCGTCACGTCATCACATCGTCACGTCACCACATCGTCACGTCACTACATCGTCACATCACCACATCGTCACGTCACCACATCGTCACGTCACCACATCGTCACATCACCACATCGTCACATCACCACATCGTCACGTCACCACATCGTCACGTCACCACATCGTCACATCACCACATCGTCACGTCACCACATCGTCACGTCACCACATCGTCACGTCACCACATCGTCACGTCACCACATCGTCACGTCACCACATCGTCGTCACCACATCGTCACCACATCGTCACGTCACCACATCGTCACCACATCGTCACCACATCGTCACATCAACACATCGTCACGTCGTCGTCACTACATCGTCACATCACCACATCGTCACGTCACCACATCAACACATCGTCACGTTACCACATCGTCACGTTACCACATCGTCACGTCACCACATCGTCACATCACCACATCGTCACGTCACCACATCGTCACGTCACCACATCGTCACATCACCACATCGTCACGTCACCACATCGTCACGTCACCACATCGTCACGTCACCACATCGTCACGTCACCACATCGTCGTCACCACATCGTCACATCACCACATCGTCACGTTACCACATCAACACATCGTCACGTTACCACATCGTCACGTTACCACATCGTCACGTCACCACATCGTCACATCACCACATCGTCACGTTACCACATCGTTACGTTACCACATCGTCACGACACCACATCGTCACGTCACCACATCGTCACGTCGTCGTCACCACATCGTCACATCACCACATCGCCACGTCACCACATCGTCACATCACCACATCGTTACGTTACCACATCGTCACGTCACCACATCGTCACGTCACCACATCGTCACATCACCACATCGTCACATCACCACATCGTCACATCACCACATCGTCACGTTACCACATAATCACGTAGCTTCTTCTCAGAGATGAAAAAGCAAACGAAAACTTCTACGCAATGGCGGTAATGAGTTTCTACCACGAACAAGAGCCTACATCAGGTGCGTACTGCGTATCTATCGAAAGGTTGCGCGCATCACCGGCTCCAGGCATACTGCCTGATAGCTGTCGCGGCCGATTGACCAATGACGTCACACATTGACTAACCGATGTGGAGGTCCATACCGGGACCAGACCAGACCAGACCAGACCAGACCAGACCAGACCAGACCAGACCAGACCAGACCAGACTGGACCAGACTGGACCAGACTGGACCAGACTGGACCAGACTGGACCAGACTGGACCAGACTGGACCAGACTGGACCAGACTGGACCAGACTGGACCAGACTGGACCAGACTGGACCAGACTGGACCAGACTGGACCAGACTGGACCAGACTGGACCAGACTGGACCAGACTGGACCAGACTGGACCAGACTGGACCAGACTGGACCAGACTGGACCAGACTGGACCAGACTGGACCAGACTGGACCAGACTGGACCAGACTGGACCAGACTGGACCAGACTGGACCAGACTGGACCAGACTGGACCAGACTGGACCAGACTGGACCAGACTGGACCAGACTGGACCAGACTGGACCAGACTGGACCAGACTGGACCAGACTGGACCAGACTGGACCAGACTGGACCAGACTGGACCAGACTGGACCAGACTAGACCAGACTAGACCAGACTGGACCAGACTGGACCAGACTGGACCAGACTGGACCAGACTGGACCAGACTGGACCAGACTGGACCAGACTAGACCAGACCTGACCAGACCGCACCAGACATAGACTGACCTCTGTGACAGACAGCAGCCGTCTGTGGGCTGAAGACCAGCTGCAGCTGCTGCGGCGGCGGCGGCGCGGCGTCTGTGCCCGGCTGGCAGCAGCTGTCCTGCTGCAGCTGGCAGCTGTTCTGCTCCAGCTGCAGAGTCAGACTCAGCTGCGGGGACCAGCTGTCGGCAGCTGTTGAGTCACGTGCCGTCACCACCTCCCACTGAAGCGCCGTGAACCCCGGCTCTGTTGGAAGACACGACATACCACGGAAACAGTCAACAGAGACACGACATACCACGGAAACAGTCAACAGAGACACGAAATACTACGGAAACAGTCAACAGAGACACGAAATACTACGGAAACAGTCAACAGAGACACGAAATACCACGGAAACAGTCAACAGAGACACGACATACCACGGAAACAGTCAACAGAGACACGAAATACTACGGAAACAGTCAACAGAGACACGAAATACTACGGAAACAGTCAACAGAGACACGAAATACCACGGAAACAGTCAACAGAGACACGACATACCACGGAAACAGTCAACAGAGACACGAAATACTACGGAAACAGTCAACAGAGACACGAAATACCACGGAAACAGTCAACAGAGACACGAAATACTACGGAAACAGTCAACAGAGACACGAAATACCACGGAAACAGTCAACAGACACGACATACTACGGAAACAGTTAACAGAGACACGAAATACCACGGAAACAGTCAACAGAGACACGAAATACTACGGTAACAGTCAACAGAGACACGACATACCACGGAAACAGTCAACAGAGACACGACATACTACGGAAACAGTCAACAGAGACACAACATACTACGGAAACAGTCAACAGAGACACGACATACTTCGGAAACAGTCAACAGAGACACGAAATACCACGGAAACAGTCAACAGAGACACGAAATACCACGGAAACAGTCAACAGAGACACGAAATACTACGGTAACAGTCAACAGAGACACGACATACCACGGAAACAGTCAACAGAGACACGACATACTACGGAAACAGTCAACAGAGACACGACATACTACGGAAACAGTCAACAGAGACACGACATACTTCGGAAACAGTCAACAGAGACACGAAATACTACGGTAACAGTCAACAGAGACACGACATACCACGGAAACAGTCAACAGAGACACGACATACTACGGAAACAGTCAACAGACACGACCTACTACGGAAACAGTCAACAGAGACACGACATACTACGGAAACAGTCAACAGAGACACGACATACTTCGGAAACAGTCAACAGAGACACGAAATAATACGGAAACAGTCAACAGAGACACGAAATACTACGGAAACAGTCAACAGAGACACGAAATACCACGGAAACAGTCAACAGAGACACGACATACCACGGAAACAGTCAACAGAGACACGACATACTACGGAAACAGTCAACAGAGACACTTACTACGGAAACAGTCAACAGAGACACGACATACTACGGAAACAGTCAACAGAGACACTACATACTACGGAAACAGTCAACAGAGACACGACATACTACGGAAACAGTCAACAGAGACACGACATACTACGGAAACAGTCAACAGAGACACGACATACTTCGGAAACAGTCAACAGAGACACGAAATAATACGGAAACAGTCAACAGAGACACGAAATACTACGGAAACAGTCAACAGAGACACGAAATACCACGGAAACAGTCAACAGAGACACGACATACCACGGAAACAGTCAACAGAGACACGACATACTACGTAAACAGTCAACAGAGACACTACATACTACGGAACCAGTCAACAGAGACACGAAATACCACATAAACAGTCAACAGAGACACGAAATACTACGGAAACAGTCAACAGAGACACGACATACTACGGAAACAGTCAACAGAGACACGAAATACTACGGAAACAGTCAACAGAGACACGAAATACTACTGAAACAGTCAACAGAGACACGAGATACCACGGAAACAGTCGACAGAGACACGAAATACTACGGAAACAGTCAACAGAGACACGAAATACTACGGAAACAGTCAACAGACACGAAATACTACGGAAACAGTCAACAGAGACACGAAATACTACGGAACAGTCAACAGAGACGCGACATACCACGGAAACAGTTAACAGAGACACGACATACCATGGAACCAGTCAACAGAGACACGATATACCACGGAAACAGTCAACAGAGACACGAAATACTACGGAAACAGTCAACAGAGACACGAAATACTACGGAAACAGTCAACAGACACGAAATACTACGGAAACAGTCAACAGAGACACGAAATACTACGGAAACAGTCAACAGAGACACGACATACTACGGAAACAGTCAACAGAGACACGACATACCATAGAACCAGTCAACAGAGACACGAAATACCACGGAACCAGTCAACAGAGACACGAAATACCACGGAAACAGTCAACAGAGACACGACATACCACGGAAACAGTCAACAGAGACACGACATACCATGGAACCAGTCAACAGAGACACGAAATACCACGGAAACAGTCAACAGAGACACGAAATACTACGGAAACAGTCAACAGAGACACGAAATACTACGGAAACAGTCAACAGAGACACGAAATACCACGGAAACAGTCAACAGAGACACGACATACCACGGAAACAGTCAACAGAGACACGAAATACTACGGAAACAGTCAACAGAGACACGAAATACCACGGAAACAGTCAACAGAGACACGAAATACTACGGAAACAGTCAACAGAGACACGAAATACCACGGAAACAGTCAACAGACACGACATACTACGGAAACAGTCAACAGAGACACGAAATACCACGGAAACAGTCAACAGAGACACGAAATACTACGGCAACAGTCAACAGAGACACGACATACCACAGAAACAGTCAACAGAGACACGACATACTACGGAAACAGTCAACAGAGACACGACATACTACGGAAACAGTCAACAGAGACACGACATACTTCGGAAACAGTCAACAGAGACACGAAATACCACGGAAACAGTCAACAGAGACACGAAATACCACGGAAACAGTCAACAGAGACACGAAATACTACGGTAACAGTCAACAGAGACACGACATACCACGGAAACAGTCAACAGAGACACGACATACTACGGAAACAGTCAACAGAGACACGACATACTACGGAAACAGTCAACAGAGACACGACATACTTCGGAAACAGTCAACAGAGACACGAAATACTACGGTAACAGTCAACAGAGACACGACATACCACGGAAACAGTCAACAGAGACACGACATACTACGGAAACAGTCAACAGACACGACCTACTACGGAAACAGTCAACAGAGACACGACATACTACGGAAACAGTCAACAGAGACACGACATACTTCGGAAACAGTCAACAGAGACACGAAATAATACGGAAACAGTCAACAGAGACACGAAATACTACGGAAACAGTCAACAGAGACACGAAATACCACGGAAACAGTCAACAGAGACACGACATACCACGGAAACAGTCAACAGAGACACGACATACTACGGAAACAGTCAACAGAGACACTTACTACGGAAACAGTCAACAGAGACACGACATACTACGGAAACAGTCAACAGAGACACTACATACTACGGAAACAGTCAACAGAGACACGACATACTACGGAAACAGTCAACAGAGACACGACATACTACGGAAACAGTCAACAGAGACACGACATACTTCGGAAACAGTCAACAGAGACACGAAATAATACGGAAACAGTCAACAGAGACACGAAATACTACGGAAACAGTCAACAGAGACACGAAATACCACGGAAACAGTCAACAGAGACACGACATACCACGGAAACAGTCAACAGAGACACGACATACTACGGAAACAGTCAACAGAGACACTACATACTACGGAACCAGTCAACAGAGACACGAAATACCACATAAACAGTCAACAGAGACACGAAATACTACGGAAACAGTCAACAGAGACACGACATACTACGGAAACAGTCAACAGAGACACGAAATACTACGGAAACAGTCAACAGAGACACGAAATACTACTGAAACAGTCAACAGAGACACGAGATACCACGGAAACAGTCAACAGAGACACGAAATACTACGGAAACAGTCAACAGAGACACGAAATACTACGGAAACAGTCAACAGACACGAAATACTACGGAAACAGTCAACAGAGACACGAAATACTACGGAAACAGTCAACAGAGACGCGACATACCACGGAAACAGTTAACAGAGACACGACATACCATGGAACCAGTCAACAGAGACACGATATACCACGGAAACAGTCAACAGAGACACGAAATACTACGGAAACAGTCAACAGAGACACGAAATACTACGGAAACAGTCAACAGACACGAAATACTACGGAAACAGTCAACAGAGACACGAAATACTACGGAAACAGTCAACAGAGACACGACATACTACGGAAACAGTCAACAGAGACACGACATACCATAGAACCAGTCAACAGAGACACGAAATACCACGGAACCAGTCAACAGAGACACGAAATACCACGGAAACAGTCAACAGAGACACGACATACCAAGGAAACAGTCAACAGAGACACGACATACCATGGAACCAGTCAACAGAGACACGAAATACCACGGAAACAGTCAACAGAGACACGAAATACTACAGAAACAGTTAACAGAGACACGAAATAATACGGAAACAGTCAACAGAGACACGACATACCACGGAAACAGTCAACAGACACGACATACTACGGAAACAGTCAACAGAGACACGACATACTACGGAACCAGTCAACAGACACAACATACTACGGAACCAGTCAACAGAGACACGAAATACCACGGAACCAGTCAACAGAGACACGAAATACCACGGGAACAGTCAACAGAGACACGACATACCACGGAAACAGTCAACAGAGACACGAAATACCATGGAACCAGTCAACAGAGACACGAAATACCACGGAAACAGTCAACAGAGACACGAAATACTACAGAAACAGTCAACAGAGACACGAAATAATACGGAAACAGTCAACAGAGACACGACATACCACGGAAACAGTCAACAGACACGACATACTACGGAAACAGTCAACAGAGACACGAAATACTACGGAAACAGTCAACAGAGACACGACATACCACGGAAACAGTCAACAGACACGACATACTACGGAAACAGTCAACAGAGACACGAAATACTACAGAAACAGTCAACAGAGACACGAAATAATACGGAAACAGTCAACAGAGACACGACATACCACGGAAACAGTCAACAGACACGACATACTACGGAAACAGTCACCAGAGACACGAAATACTACGGAAACAGTCAACAGAGACACGACATACCATGGAACCAGTCAACAGAGACACGAAATACCACGGAAACAGTCAACAGAGACACGACATACCACGGAAACAGTCAACAGACACGACATACTACGGAAACAGTCAACAGAGACACGACATACTACGGAAACAGTCAACAGAGACACGACATACTACGGAAACGGTCAACAGAGACACGAAATAATACGGAAACAGTCAACAGAGACACGACATACCACGGCAACAGTCAACAGACACGACATACCACGGAAACAGTTAACAGAGACACGAAATACTACGGAAACAGTCAACAGAGACACGAAATACTACGGAAACAGTCAACAGAGACACGACATACTACGGAAACAGTCAACAGAGACACGAAATACTACGGAAACAGTCAACAGAGATACGACATACTATGGAAACAGTCAACAGAGACACGAAATACTATGGAAACAGTCAACAGAGACACGAAATACTACGGAACCAGTGAACAGAGGCACGAAATACCACGGAAACAGTCAACAGAGACACGAAATACTACGGAACTAGTCAACAGAGACACGAAATACCACGGAAACAGTCAACAGAGACACGACATACTACGGAAACAGTCAACAGAGACACGAAATACCACGGAAACAGTCAACAGAGACACGACATACCACGGAAACAGTCAACAGAGACACGAAATACCACGGAACCAGTCAACAGAGACACGACATACTACGGAAACAGTCAACAGACACGACATACTACGGAAACAGTCAACAGAGACACGAAATACCACGGAACCAGTCAACAGAGACACGAAATACCACGGAAACAGTCAACAGAGACACGAAATACCACAATAACAGTCAACACAGACACGACATACTCTACGGAAACAGTCAACAGAGACACGACATACTACGGAACCAGTCAACAGAGACACGAAATACCACAGAAACAGTCAACAGATACACGAAATACTACGGAAACAGTCAACAGAGACACGACATACTACGGAAACAGTCAACAGAGACACGAAATAATACGGAAACAGTCAACAGACACGACCTACCGCGGAAACAGTCAACAGAGACACGAAATACCACGGAAACGGTCAACAGAGACACGAAATACCACGGAACCAGTCAACAGAGACAAGAAATACTACGGAAACAGTCAACAGAGACACGAACTACCACGGAACCAGTCAACAGAGACACGAAATACCACGGAAACAGTCAGGATGGACACGAAATACTACGGAAACAGTCAACAGAGACACGAAATACTACGGAAACAGTCAACAGAGACACGACATACCACGGAACCAGTCAACAGAGACACGAAATACTACGGAAACAGTCAACAGAGACACGACATACCACAGTAACAGTCAACAGAGACACGAAATACTACGGTAACAGTCAACAGAGACACGAAATACTACGGAAACAGTCAACAGAGACACGAAATACTACGGAAACAGTCAACAGAGACACGACATACTACGGAAACAGTCAACAGAGACACGAAATACCACGGAACCAGTCAACAGAGACACGACATACTACGGAACCAGTCAACAGAGACACGAAATAATACGGAAACAGTCAACAGAGACACGAAATACCACGGAAACAGTCAACAGAGACACGACATACCACGGAACCAGTCAACAGAGACACGAAATACCACGGAAACAGTCAGGATGGACACGAAATACTACGGAAACAGTCAACAGAGACACGAAATACTACGGAAACAGTCAACAGAGACACGACATACCACGGAACCAGTCAACAGAGACACGAAATACTACGGAAACAGTCAACAGAGACACGACATACCACAGTAACAGTCAACAGAGACACGAAATACTACGGTAACAGTCAACAGAGACACGAAATACTACGGAAACAGTCAACAGAGACACGAAATACCACGGAAACAGTCAACAGAGACACGAAATACTACGGAAACAGTCAACAGAGACACGACATACTACGGAAACAGTCAACATACACGAAATACCACGGAAACAGTCAAGAGGGACACGAAATACTACGGAAACAGTCAACAGAGACACGACATACTACGGAACCAGTCAACAGAGACACGAAATACCACGGAAACAGTCAACAGAGGCACGAAAAACTACGGAAACAGTCAACAGAGACACGAAATACTACGTAAACAGTCAACAGAGACACGACATACTACAGAAACAGTCAACAGAGACACGAAATACTACGGAACCAGTCAACAGAGACACGACATACCACAGTAACAGTCAACAGAGACACGAAATACTACGGAACCAGTCAACAGAGACAAGAAATACTACGGAAACAGTCAACAGAGACAAGACATACTACGGAAACAGTCAACAGAGACACGAAATACCACGGAAACAGTCAACAGAGACACGACATACTTCGGAAACAGTCAACAGAGACACGAAATACTACGGAACCAGTCAACAGAGACACGAAATACCACGGAAACAGTCAGGAGGGACACGAAATACCACGGAAACAGTCAGGAGGGACACGAAATACTACGGAAACAGTCAACAGAGACACGAAATACTACGGAAAGAGTCAACAGAGACACGAAATACTACGGAAACAGTCAACAGAGACACGAAATACTACGGAACCAGTCAACAGAGACACGACATACTACGGAACCAGTCAACAGAGACACGAAATACCACGGAAACAGTCAGGAGGGACACGAAATACGGAAACAGTCAACAGAGACACGACATACTACGGAACCAGTCAACAGAGACACAACATACTACGGAACCAGTCAACAGAGACACGAAATACCACGGAAACAGTCAGGAGGGACACGAAATACGGAAACAGTCAACAGAGACACGACATACTACGGAAACAGTCAACAGAGACACGAAATACTACGGAAACAGTCAACAGAGACACGAAATACTACGGAACCAGTCAGGAGGGACACGAAATACTACGGAACCAGTCAGGTCATATTCGGAAGTTTTCTCAGACATGACTAGAGTTATGACAAATGCGGTTAGCCTATACTGGCCGAAAAGCAAAAAGGTATTACTGCGAGGCCAAAGATAATAAGAAATTAATCGAATTTCTGGTTTGCAGCGCTGGCAATGCAAACACTTTTGCAACTGGAAATGTTTGCTTAACCGATCAGTGACTGAAAATTCGCTGTCTACTCGACAAGCATTTGCCAGATAGAAATTTCGGCAACTGGCGTTCATACACTCAGTGTTCTCAGAACAGAGTCTGGCGGCGCCACCGAGACGTGAAACCCATGAAACCCGACTCTATCGGGAGCGGGAGGTGTTCAACCTCAACAGGCACACCATTCGGCGCATTCCACGGATACATTGAGTCCGTGCATTTGCATAGGAAAGGTTTGCACGCATTTATTCAGTCGGTAGCTGTCCGTGACCTTTCGCACGTCGTAAAGGCTGTAACACGTCAGGTCGTGATAAGTAGACTTGGAGCCAAAGGGGTTTAAATATTTAATACCATAGCCCATGTGTTGTTAAGAGAACGTTGAACCCGTGTCCGCGTCACCTTCAGTTGATAACGCGGTCGCTGAAACTCGACGGAAGTGCGCTTTCGTCAGCCACCGAGTGAATGGGAGCGACAGGCGGTTGAGCCTGGCTATATTTAAATGTTATTATCCTTCAGAAAAAGAGCAGTTTCTTTTAAAACCTCTGACATTCGACTTACGACTACTCCATTACAGAGAATAGTTCACCTTTAACATGGGGTTTTGAACTGAGATAACAGATTTGTAGAGCAGATTGAAAAACGGGTTGTGGTGAAATAATTACTTCGCTACGCTTAGTAATTTCGACACAGGATGTAATGGCGTGGTAGATCTGGGCACGAAACAGCTTCTTCTAAAATGGGCCCTTTTAGAAGACGCTGTTCGGCTGTTTCGTGCTCCGATCGGGGCACGAAACTTGAAACTCTTCGACGGATATCCATCTATCGTCTAAAGAAATGCCATATTCCAAACATAGTCCAAACATTGCCATATTATAGTTTTTTCAGCTCCAAATACCCCGTATAGCAAATTTCAAGACAACTTTCAAGGTGACCTATTCCCTTTAAGTCGTCCTCACACGTTATCCTCCTTTCCAATGGACCCTCGCAGTTTTCGGTGGGTTAGACTTCAAACGTATCCACTACCACTAAACGTGTCCACTACTACTTACAGACACACGAAACCGTTCTTCAAACTCTCAAAACAATGCCGTGCAGTCATCTGCACGTCGTGCCCGTAGAAATAATCAAGCACTTTGGTTTCGAATATTATCTTTTCGTATAACAAACTGCATCTCCAGATAGCTTAGCGAAATTCGTTCCCTATTTTTTTTAAAGAAAAAAGGTCGGCTGACCGGAACAAGCGCAGGTTAAAGTCATCAACAATATAGTATAAAACCAATCTTGCGATTTACATATAACATACCATGCTTAAATCTGCAATATGTTTTAAGATTTAACTCCAACGATACCATATTTTGTACGAGTCACCGGGTATATCCGTCACACAAAAACGTTTTAAGGTGTCATGACTGATAAGATACCCTGTATGCCTACAGTCTAGTATTGTTTCTGTTCTTTCTACGCACCCTGATCTGGACCTGGCTGAACTCAGATCGTGATGTGTAAATAACCACATGGCAAATAAGCCGTGGTCCGCCGAGTAACGATTCCCTTTCCGACGCTGTCGTGACGCCGCCCACCTTGGTGGCCGGCAGACCCGCGTTCGTCCAATTGCTCTCCCATTACAAAGTGGTATGGCGATGCTACAGTGATGCTATATACACCCACACGGCTGTACTTGTTTATCCCCCGCCCCCGGGCCCACCGGTGCCAACGGGCAAATAGACCAGAAATCAGGGCATCAGGCCTCAGGGTCTGATGCCTCTCAGTCTCATTCCCCGCCTGGGGTTTCCCCGAGTGCATCAATCACTGGGAACTGGCACATTGACGAGATAACAACCAGTTAGGCTCAGATATAACCAGATTTACTAGTCGAAAATAAGCCACAGTCTCTTTGAATAAGTATTATTGCATTATATAACAAGTACTCTACCTGAATTATAATATTCAGATGCACAGCTTATATAAAGGTTAGATATTTTCAGCAAAATGAATGAATCTTGAATGCTGAATCTAGAAATGAATCTTGAATCTTGAATTCCATGATGGTTACGGCGAAATGGATTTTTAGCTCAAATGGCAGTCATCTCGGCTTCAAAACACCTTTGTATAAGTGCAGTATGGCTGATGAAGGCGCAAGCCGAAAACTCCTGAACACGAGCACTGGAGGGGGGGGGGGGGGGGAATCCGCCCACCCTCCTGTTTTTTTTTGTGTGTGTGTAAATATCGCCTGCTTTTACCGGTTGATATGCATCATTTATAGCGTACCTGCTAACAAATGAATGGCGCGTCGTTTAAAGTTAAAAAAAAATGACTTCTAGGCCATCAAAGTAAAAAGTCTCCAAAATGACCTGTTGATATGTTAATGACCTCAGGTCAAATGCAACTTCTATCATACCTATTGTATCATTAGACTTTCCAACAAATCATTAAACCCATTTTGGGGGTATATACATGCAATTACTGCGTTTCATAACAATGTCAAGCCAAGGAGCGCATAACAAACACAATTTAGCATATTTGACCTCATTTGACCTTGAAGATATTGACTATATAGGGACTATATAGGGTCATTAAATTTTCACAAAACAAGAGATCCCTGCAGCACCTCTCTACCCTACAAATTTCGTTATTGTGGCTCTTATGGGCGTCGAGATCTTAAGGCGGGGGGCGGTCCGCCTCCCCCTCCAGTGCGTGTGTTAAGTTGTGTTTTTCTTTATTATTATTAAAATTAATTAATCATATAATTAAAAAGATGTAAGAGATGTTTTTGGGGAAATTTTGCAGGTCACAAACCACCAATATATTTGTCTCACCTGAGGCCTCTTGCACCAAAACGAACTACCTGTCGAAAACACAATTCTACCTACCCCGATAGAAAATGTACCCAGGTGGTTATTTTACCTTGCACCGGACGAATTTGCCACCTGGGTAAAAATACGAAGTGGTTATTTTTTATGTCGCCCGTCGAACACTCATATCATTACGTATGGAAATATAGTACCCTCAGACCTCAGCACAATTTTACAATATTGTTAAAAAGGATACCTACATGACCAAGTTCATGAGAAACCTCAATAATTGATCCAAGTTATGACCACAGAAGCCACAGAGCCGCTCATTTAACGTTATCATTGGATTTTAATGTAAATTTCTTTAATTTTAATTTGTGAAGTTCCCTCGTTAAATTTGAAGTTCCTTTGCTTTAATTCGAACTTCCCTGGTTTTAATTTGAAGTTCCGTGATTTAAATTTGAAATCCGTTGTTTTAATTTGAGGGTAAAATGGTGTCGACAACCGTCGCTAACCTCCGCTTTCTGCCTTCTGCACATATTCAATTAATGTTTTATAATCAAAGTTCATAGGCGTTTCATCGAAGTTGATAGTGTCCACAATTGCATTGTTCGTAAGAGCTTCCAGTAGCATAGCGGTTTGTCATGCCTGAAGTCATGGGTAACAGGGGTGGCAGGCAACTGGCATGTACGTACAATAACACACACACACACACACACACACACACACACACACACACACACACACACACACACACACACACACACACACACACACACACACACACACACACACACACACACACACACACACACACACACACACACACACACACACACACACACACACACACACACACACACACACACACACACACACACACACACACACACACACACACACACACACACACACACACACACACACACACACACACACACACACACACACACACACACACACACACACACACACACACACACACACACACACACACACACACACACACACACACACACACACACACACACACACACACACACACACACACACACACACACACACACACACACACACACACACACACACACACACACACACACACACACACACACACACACACACACACACACACACACACACACACACACACACACACACACACACACACACACACACACACACACACACACACACACACACACACACACACACACACACACACACACACACACACACACACACACACACACACACACACACACACACACACACACACACACACACACACACACACACACACACACACACACACACACACACACACACACACACACACACACACACACACACACACACACACACACACACACACACACACACACACACACACACACACACACACACACACACACACACACACACACACACACACACACACACACACACACACACACACACACACACACACACACACACACACACACACACACACACACACACACACACACACACACACACACACACACACACACACACACACACACACACACACACACACACACACACACACACACACACACACACACACACACACACACACACACACACACACACACACACACACACACACACACACACACACACACACACACACACACACACACACACACACACACACACACACACACACACACACACACACACACACACACACACACACACACACACACACACACACACACACACACACACACACACACACACACACACACACACACACACACACACACACACACACACACACACACACACACACACACACACACACACACACACACACACACACACACACACACACACACACACACACACACACACACACACACACACACACACACACACACACACACACACACACACACACACACACACACACACACACACACACAGCCACACACGTATGTACTGCACTCATGAACAGCAAAGCTCATTCGCATTCTGCACCCGCCAGATGTTCGTGGAGACGACGTTTCAAAGCCCCGCACGGTTCGTTATAAGGTGTCGAGGGCTCAAGAGATGAGAGGCATGCCATTCGAAAGCTTACCTCATGAGAATATCAGATATATAATATTTTTGAAATTTGTCGAGTTTTTTTGTTTGTTGCAAATGTCCTTTTTGTGGAAATCTCGGAACTTTTCAGATGACCGATGCTACCGCTTACGTTAGGGCAAAGAGGCTGGCAAATGGCATATGTGCAAACTCGTTACAGCCTGTAGAACAACCCTCAACTGATAACTGAACCTCGTGCTGTTGATATAAGCAACAATCGCAACCGAATACCCTTAATCATCCCTTTCTCAAGAACGGTTAGCAGACAACACACGCTTAGAGTTTTTGCCTATAAATTATTTAACAACTTAAACGCCATGCAACCAATCCACTCAGACGTGGCGATTTCTAAGCACAAACAAATAATTCTGGAACAACTTCAGCTCCAGTGTTGCAATTAACTACGCATATCAGGCCCCCGCCCTTTCCCCACCCGGGTAAACCGAAACCGGCCCTCAGCAGAGCTGGGGGCCGGTCGGCCGGCCGGGCGTGTGAGCCGCCGGCTCCGAGGTCGACGGCTCGCACGCCTGCCCGGTGGTGAGGGGACGCCGCATCGCGGAGTTGAGCCGCGGTAAAACGCGAGGCGGCGCGGGTGGGGGCCGCCCAGGATGTTGCCTAGTGGTAGCCTTTGCAGGTAGTATGAACGGTCCTCCACCTTCCCGGTCCCATTTCCCCGGTGGGGTCCTGCTGGTTGTGGGTGTGGGCCCGGGCCACAGGCCTGTCCTTGCACGGGCCTCTGCCTCTGGCCTTCTGGCTCTCTCCCGGGGGTGATGTGTGTCTGGGGGTGGGGGTGCCTCTCTACCGATTGGAAGGTTTGTGGAGATGAATCGATAAAAGGTAATAGAATCTAGGCTAAGTGGGGTGGAGAAGGGGCATGGCTCGACCGCCGCACCTTGGATTGTCCTCGTGTGGCGATCCGGTGGGCGGCATCTTTATGTTGCAGATGATGCGATGGAGATATCAAGCGAAGCTGCCAAGATATACGAATTTAATTTAATATAGGATGAGTGGCACGGTGATCACTCAATCGGAGAAGCAGTGTCGCAGCAAATAGCTGAACAACCTCAGCTGGAAGTTTTTTTAAAAATCCCCAGCGATAGTGAATCGCCCCCAATAGCTGCCGTCCGGCTCACCTCCGGCCTCCCCCGCTACACTGGTAACAATATCACCAGCGATAGCGAATCGCCCCCAATAGCTGCCGTCCGGCTCACCTCCGGCCTCCCCCGCTACACTGGCAACAATCACCAGCGATAGCGAATCGCCCCCAATAGCTGCCGTCCGGCTCACCTCCGGCCTCCCCGCTACACTGGTAACAATCACCAGCGATAGTGAATGGCCGCCAATAGCTGCCGTCCGGCTCACCACCGGCCTCCCCCGCTACACTGGTAACAATCACCAGCGATAGCGAATCGCCCCCAATAGCTGCCGTCCGGCTCACCACCGGCCTCCCCGCTTAGTGAATCGCCCCCAATAGCTGCCGTCCGGCTCACCACCGGCCTCCCCCGCTACACTGGCAACAATCACCAGCGATAGTGAATCACCCCTCAATAGCTGCCGTCCGGCTCACCTCCGGCCTCCCCCCCGCTACACTTGGTAACAATCACCAGCGATAGGTGAATCACCCCCCAATAGCTGCCGTCCGGCTCACCTCCGGCCTCCCCCGCTACACTGGTAACCAATCACCAGCGATAGTGAATCACCCCCAATAGCTGCCGTCCGGCTCACCTCCGGCCTCCCCCCGACACTGGTAACAATCACCAGCGATAGCGGAATCGCCCCCAATAGCTGCCGTCCGGCTCACCTCCGGCCTCCCCCGCTACACTGGTAACAATCACCAGCGGATAGTGAATGGCCGCCAATAGCTGCCGTCCGGCTCACCACCGGCCTCTCCGCCGCTTACACTGGTAACAATCACCAACGATAGCGAATCGCCCCCAATAGCTGCCGTCCGGCTCACCTCCGGCCTCCCCCGCTACACTGGTAACAATCACCAGCGATAGTGAATGGCCGCCAATAGCTGCCGTCCGGCTCACCCACCGGCCTCCCCCCGCTACACTGGAAACAATCACCAGCGATAGTGAATGGCCCGCCAATAGCTGCCGTCCGGCTCACCCACCGGCCTCCCCCGCTACACTGGTAACAATCACCAGCGTATAGTGAATGGCCGCCAATGGGCTGCCGTCCGGCTCACCTCCGGACTCCCCCCGCTACACTGGTAACAATCACCAGCGATAGCGAATGGCCGCAAATGGCATGCCGTCCGGGCTCACCTCCGGCCTCCCCCGCTACACTGGTAACAATCACCAGCGATAGTGAATCACCCCCAATAGCTGCCGTCCGGCTCACCACCGGCCTCCCCCCGCTACACTGGTAACATCACCAGCGATAGTGAATGGCCGCCAATAGCTGCCGTCCGGCTCACCTCCGGCCATCCCCCGCTACACTGGTAACAATCACCAGCTGATAGTGAATTCACCCCCCCCAATAGCTGCCGTCCGGGCGTCACCACCGGCCTCCGGTACCCGCTACACTGGTAACAATCACCAGCTGATAGTGAATGGCCGCCAATAGCTGCCGTCCGGCTCACCTCCGGCCTCCCCCGCTACACTGGTAACAATCACCAGCGATAGTGAATGGCCGCCAATAGCTGCCGTCACGGCTCTCCAACCGGCTTCCCCCGCTACACTGGTAACAATCACCAGCGATAGTGAATTGGCCGCCCAATAGCTGCCGTCCCGGCTCACCTCCGACCTCCCCCGCTCGATACGCGGATCTCAGTGACTCGGGCCGGGAGGCGATTAAACGCGTCGACTGGTACGATATGAAAAAATCTGGCGTCTGCCGTATTCAGTTCTGATGACTGGTAGGTCCAGGTTGTTATCCTGTCGGGGTTTGCGTCCGCCGCGTACAGTACGCCTTCGCACCAATCTCCGTGCCAGGGGAGTGTGGTTCAGGAGTTGGGTCAGAAGGACGCTTTAGGAGGCACAGCGCATGGATACGAGTATAGTTGTGCCGCAGAGAGCCGTCTCAGTCCACTTTTTATGGCGTCCGACCCCCACCCCCCACCCCAACACATTCTTTTTATGGCGGAAGCTGATTCTAGTTTGCATGTAACTCCTATTAAAATCAAGATTGGAAGATGAAAAATACGACGTGGCAGGGGCGTAGCTTCTCCAGAAAAGTTTGGGGGGGGGGGGGGATGGGTGGCTGATCTGGACAGATCGCTTAATTACCATCAAAATCCACCAAAATGGCAGATTTCTCTCGGATTTTGACCCACTTCCTCGTCCAAGGTTGGGGTGGCTGAAGCCAAGTGTGTCGGTGTGCGTGTGTCTGTGTGCCTGGGTATGCGCGTGTGTGCGTGTGTTGTGTGCGTGTCTGTTGTGTCTGTGTGTCTGTGTGTCTGTGTGTCTGTGTGTCTGTGTGCCTGTGTATGCGCGTGTGTGCGTGTGGTGTGTGCGTGTCTGTGTGTCTTGTGTGTGTCTGTGTGTGTCTGTGTTGTGTGTCTGTGTGTGTGTGTCTGTGTGTGTGTCTGTGTGTGTGTCTGGTGTGGTGTGTCTGTGTGTGTGTCTGTGTGTGTGTCTGAGTGTGTGTCTGTGTGTGTGTCTGTGTGGTGTGTCTGTGTGTGTGTTGGTGTGTGTGTGTCTGTGTGTGTGTCTGTGTGTGTGTCTGTGTGTGTGTCTGTGTGTGTGTCTGTGTGTGTGTCTGTGTGGTGTGTCTGTGTGGTGTGTCGGTGTGTGTGTCTGTGTGTGGTGTTGTGTGTGTTCTGTGTTGTGGTCTGTGTGTGTGTCTGTGTGTGTGTCTGTGTTTGTGTCTGTTGTGTGTGTCTGTGTGTGTGTCTGTGTGTGTGTCTGTGTGTGTGTCTGTGTGTGTGTCTGTGTGTGTGTCTGTGTGTGTGTCTGTGTGTGTGTCTGTGTGTTGTGTCTGTGTGGTGTCTGTGTGTGTGTCTGTGTGTGTGTCTTGTGTGTGTGTCTGTGTGTGTGTTCTGTGTGTGTGTCTGTGTGTGTGTCTGTGTGTGTGTCTGTGTGTGTGTCTGTGTGTGTGTCTGTGTGTGTGTCTGTGTGTGTTGTCTGTGTGTGTGTCTGTGTGTGTGTCTGTGTGTGTGTACTGTGTGTGTGTCTGTGTGTGTGTCTGTGTGTTGGTGAGTCTGTGTGTGTGTCTGTGTGTGTGTCTGTGTGTGTGTCTGTGTGTGTGGTCTGTGTGTGTGTCTGTGTGTGTGTCTGAGTGGTGCGTGTGTCTGTGTGTGTGTCTGTGTGTGTTGTGTTGTCTGTGTGTGTGTCTGTGGTGTGTGTCTGTGTGTGTGTCTGTGTGTGTGTCTGTGTGTGTGGTCTGTGTGAGTGTCTGTGTGTGTGTCTGTGTGTGTGTCTGTGATGTGTGGTCTGTGTGTGTGTCTGTGTGTGTGTCTGTGTGTGTGTCTGTGTGTGTGTCTGGTGTGTGTGTCTGTGTGTGTGTCTTGTGTCGTGTGTCTAGTGTGTGTGTCTGGTGTGTGTTGCGTGTGTGTGTCTGTGTGTGTGTCTGTGTGTGTGTCTGTGTGTGGTGTCTGTGTGTGTGTCTGTGTGTTGTGTCTGTGTGTGGTGTCTGTGTGTGCTTGTGTCGGTGTGTGTGTCTGTGTGTGTGTCTGTGTGTGTGTCTGTGTGTGTTGTCTGTGTGTGTGGTCTGTGTGTGTGTCTGTGTGTGTGTTGTGTGTGTGTCCTGTGTGTGTGTCTGTGTGTGTTGTCTGTGTGTGTGTCTGTGTGTGTGTCTGTGTGTGTGCTGTGTGTGTGTCTGTGTTGTGTGGGTCTGTGTGTTGATGTCTGTGTGTGTGTCTGTGTGTGTGTCTGTGTGTGTGTGTCTGTGTGTGTGGTGTCTGTGTGTGTGTCTGTGTGTGTGTCTGTGTGTGTGTCTGTGTGTGTGTCTGTGTGTGTGTCTGTGTGTGTGTCGGTGTGTGTGTTGTGTCTGTGTCTGTGTGTGTGTCTGTGTGTTGTGTCTGTGTGTGTGTCTGTGTGTGTGTCTGGTGTGTGTGTCTGTGGGTGTGTCGGTGTGTGTGTGTCTGTGTGTTGGGTCTGTGTGTGTGTCTGTGTGTGTGTCTGTGTTGGTGTGGTCTGTGTGGGGTGTGTCTGTGTGTGTGTCTGTGTGTGTGTCTGTGTGTGTGTGGTCTGTGTGTGTGGTTGTGTCTGTGTGTTGTCTGTGTGTGTGTGTCTGTGTGTGTGTCTGTGTGTGTGTGTCTGTGTGTGTGTGTCTGTGTTGGGGTCTGTGTGTGTCTGGTGTGTGTGTGTGTGTGTCTGTGTGTGTGGTCTGTGTGTGTGTGTCTGTGTGTGTGTTGTCTGTGTGGGTGTGTCTGTGTGTGTGTGTGTGTCTGTGTGGTGTGTCTGTGTGTTGTGTGTCTGTGTGTGTGGTTGGTGTCGGGTTGTGTGTGTGTGTCTGTGTGTGTGTGTCTGTGTGTGTGTGTCTGTGTGTGTGTGTTCTGTGTGTGTGTGTCTGTTGTGTGTGTGTGTCTGTGTGTGTGTGTCTGTGTGTGTGTGTCAGTGTGTGTGTGTCTGTGTGGTGTGTGTCTGTGTTGTGTGTGTCTGTGTGTGTGTGTCTGTGTGTGTGTGTCTGTGTGTGGTGTGTCTGTGTGGTGTGTGTCTGGTGTGTGTGTGTCTGTGTGTGTGTGTTCTGGTGTGTGTGTCTGTGTGTGTGTGTCTGTGTGTGTGTGTCTGTGTGTGTGTGTCTGTGTGTGGTGTGTGTCTGTGTGTGTGTGTCTGTGTGTGTGTGTCTGTGTGTGTGTGTCTGTGTGTGTGTGTCTGTTGTGTGTGTCTGTGT
>JAXIVJ010006798.1:0-64591 GCA_036785665.1 Chirona hameri | reverse complement strand
GTCAGGTCACACAAGGTCACAGGTCTACGAAAGCCATGCGACATATGTTGTATGGGTTATTTTACACGTATAATTCGATAGAAGCAACCATTTTCACAGCCTGACACCATATAATCGTCCTCAGGTCAAGGTCAGGTCACAATAAGGTCAAAATTTAAAATTGATTAATCTAAATAAACATTGCATGTTTCTAGACTAGTTTTGTCTTCGAAATACAGTGGTGGCATTTATTTGTCTGTATCTGGTCAGTAAAAGCCAAAAAACGCAATTTAAAAAAATGACGTCATGAGTTACTTGTTCTTAGAGAGCCATAAGTCAGTCAAAAATAAATAAATTGCTTTGAAATTTGGTTTGAACATCGTTCATACTCGGTTCTCTAATATATCTTCCGTTTTTTTGAAAATCTTCAAACAAAAAACTTTTGTGGAAATTCTTCCCCAAAAATCAGTTTTTTTGCATTTTTGGGGGTCAAAAACCCAAAATTTTGACAATCTGAGACAGCCATGTCAAAGACAATGTTATTTCCCTTCTTTTGACGCCTTTTATTTGCAATTTGCAGTAACACGCTATTTTCTACGATTTGTCAAACATTTAACGTTTTTTCACCAAAAATGACATGGCATGACGTCACTAAAACGTCATTATCTGCCACAAATTTTCACGAATTTAAAAAAAAATGGCAGAAGACGTAGAATTGATGCACCATAAGCTACCGTAAGTTTCACTTTCATATCTGTCATAGTTGTTAAGTTATGGAGAAAATCCGGGAGGGGGGTAAAATTTACCCCCCAGCGCCGCGCGGGATAATTCGCCGTCAAACATATACGCTAGAGGAGAAAGAAGCCGGACCTTAGTGTGTACCATAGCAACTGCGGGTCCCTGTACTTACGTGCCCGTAGCACATTACGTCTACTTTTAACCAAACTATTAACATTATCATAGGAACAGGGAGCGGCCCCCTCACTTTTAGCCAATATTTTGCTAAAATATTGTATTTTTCTTGGCGAGCAAAATTTTTGATGGCGAAACTTCCCTATTGTTGGGTTTCTATCCAGACGAGATCAAGGTTTTACTGCCCCCCCCCCCCCCCCCCCCCCCTCCACTTCTCGTGACGTTCCTACATCCATGAGCATTCACTAACATTAACATATTAACATGGAAATAATCGCCTGCGTTATAAACGCCTTGTTTATTTCCTAACATATTACTGTCAAATACCGTGACGTCACTACGACGGTCATTTCTCCCTAATGGGCAAACCTTATTAAGGAAAGGAATCTTGGCTGGTCTCCTGGTGTTTCACCGACGAAGAAGCGGAACTTCGTCAGACAACTCGGCTTGTGTGCGGCTAATAGGATAATCACTTCCGCAAACTAATGAACACGGAATTAAGAAATGAAATAAGGCGGAACTGTTCATGCAGCCGTTTCTGCTTCTGCAAGGCGGGAACTAAACACTACTCGTGTGAATTGCATTACCAACTATGCCAAACTAGTCAAACTACCAACTAGTCAACTGTTGGTAAACAAACTACCAACTAGTCAAAAACAAATCTGTCTACGCGAATAGTTTAAGCACCACCCAGTATACTTCACCAAGATCAAACGCAAACAATGTCAAACTATTCACCAACACGCACAGCGCACATCCGGACCTCAGTTTCCCCTCGCTCAACTCTCTGTGGAAGTCACAGAAAGGAACCTACTATCCTTTAATGGTCGTCGTCAGAAGACGCTGTGACGTCAGTCCCCCTCCCTGCTCCCGCTGTCAGTCACGACGGCGGGACAAGCCATTCTGCACAATATGACTACATGATCACGAGCTGACGTCACTCGGGTGGCATCGAGCGCCGCCGTCCCGCACAGCCGGGCGCCGTTCCCGCCAGCCGTCGGCCGTGTTCGCGCCATATCCGCGCCGCGCTCAGGCCGTAGCCGTGCCGTAGACGGGCTATCCTGGGACGTTCCTGAGCGCCGCGCGGGACGTAGAAAACGGTGCCGCTGCCGGCCGGCGAAGTGTTCCCTCATTAGAGCCGTGGTAAGACATATGGAATCGTGGGCCGTGGTAGCTGGGATGGGAGCGGGATCGCCGCCAGCGGATGGAGAGCGAAAATAACCCGACAAGTGGAACACGAGTCAGGCTCGGGCGGGATTGGGATATGCTGAGTTATGTGCTGCGGGAGATTTGGAGAGGATTTAAAACGCTGGCGCGGAAAGAAAACAAGATTGTCGAGTTAAGTAAGTCGGAGGTCTAAAAAATATGGTAGTAATCGAATCATCGTTCATCAATTAGTGTATTCTGCTTGTTAGTGAATATATCTACAGTGCTTTACTACCCTGTGCCGTATCATCAACGATTGTTCCATTTATGTCCTGCAATTGAAAAATGTCAACGATGATGTCCCACTTACTTCGATTCAAGCTTCAGCCAATGTCTCAATGCTCTAATTAAAGATCTCGAAGTGGCCATCGTGAGAAATATAGTGTTGGACCTGGCAGAAGACTTTTGCTGTTGTTTGTAACTATTGCTCATAATATTGTTCATACGCTCAAAACCACAGCGATTCCATGAACAGTGACGTATTTTGAAGACATATGATAAAAGAAATATGCTCGATGAATTAATACAATCCTGCATTACGACTTTCAGCCTTATTTCTAAAAAGCAGCAGCTTTTCCGCAAATGTCTAGTGTATTGCAAAGGTCAATATTGCAATCGCAATATGTTCTGGTGTGTGCTGGCATGAGCCACTGCCTTTGCTTTTTGCACTGACAAATTTCTAGTATAAAGAATGATCCATTGTTTCAGTGAACTGGCAAAGAAACAATCACAAAACGAACATAGGCTGTCTCAATCATTACTCAATACCAACACATAACCTTCCTCGGATCTTGATCAATACCGAGGAGCACTCCCATTCGCCGTCTTTGTCGTCTCCTGAGATGCTATGTTGGCAAGATAATGGCGTATGCTCAGCGTTTCGGGACTACGTCGTAACTATTGTGTCCTGGCTCATTAACGATAACCTTTGAGGTATAGCTTCCTGCTGCGATATAGCTTCATCTTAGTATTACTTTAAACTGAGAGATTATAGCGCATTCGGATAAAGGTGAGGCCACCACACTGTCTATGACCATTCATGCAACAATGTCATACTTCTTGTAATTACGACTGTATCTTATTTCATATACACTTATTTGCAGTCAAAATAATACATCGACTCATATAAACTGTGATACCTTTCCGCATTTACACGCCTACCTCACTGCGAATCGCCTGCGGTAACTTCCTTCACCGATCCGCGGAACTCGTCCAATATGCCGGCGATGCTCCCCGCTAGACCCGGCGCAGGTCATACCATTTTCAGCTGCCGCTTCGTTCGCGCTCTCCGCCGCAGCCGAGCACATCGAGCCGCACTGGGCATCTCTGGAGCATCTCTGGATCATCTCTGGATCATCTCTGGATCATCTCTGGATCATCTCTGGATCATTTATGGATCATCTCTGGATCATCTCTGGAGCATCTCTGGATCATCTCTGGATCATCTCTGGATCATCTCTGGAGCCGCACTGGGCATCTCTGGAGCATCTCTCGATCATCTCTGGATCATCTATGGATCATCTCTGGATCATTTATGGATCATCTCTGGAGCATCTCTGGCGCATCTTTGGAGCAGCACTGGCGCATCTCCGGAGCATCTCTGGAGTATCTCTGGAGCATCTCTGAAGCATCTCCGGATCATCTCTGGAGCATCTCTGGATCATCTCTGGAGCATCTCTGGATTATCTCTGGATCATCTCTGGAGCATCTCTGGATCATCTCTGGATCATCTCTGGATCATCTCTGGATCATCTCTGGAGCATCTCTGGATCATCTCTGGAGCATCTCTGGATTATCTCTGGATCATCTCTGGAGCATCTCTGGATCATCTCTGGATCATCTCTGGATCATCTCTGGAGCAGCGCTGGAGCATCTCCGGATCATCTCTGGATCATCTCTGGATCATTTATGGATCATCTCTGGAGCATCTCTGGAGCATCTCCGGATCATCTCTGGATCATCTCTGGAGCATCTCTGGATCATCTCTGGATCATCTCTGGATCATCTCTGGAGCCGCACTGGCGCATCTCTGGAGCATCTCTGGATCATCTCTGGAGCATCTCTGGATTATCTCTGGATATCTCTGGAGCCGCACTGGCGCATCTCTGGAGCATCTCTGGAGTATCTCTGGATCATCTCTGGATCATCTCTGGATCATCTCTGGATCATCTCTGGATCATCTCTGGATCATCTCTGGATCATCTCTGGATCATCTCTGGATCATCTCTGGATCATCTCTGGAGCATCTCTGGAGCATCTCTGGATCATCTCTGGATCATCTCTGGAGCATCTCTGGATCATCTCTGGATCATCTCTGGAGCCGCACTGGCGCATCTCTGGAGCATCTCTGGAGTATCTCTGGATCATCTCTGGAGCATCTCTGGAGCATCTCTGGATCATCTCTGGATCATCTCTGGATCATCTCTGGAGCATCTCTGGAGCATCTCTGGATCATCTCTGGATCATCTCTGGAGCATCTCTGGATCATCTCTGGAGCAGCGCTGGATCATCTCTGGAGCATCTCTGGAGCATCTCTGGATCATCTCTGGATCATCTCCGGATCATCTCTGGATCATTTCTGGAGCAGCGCTGGAGCATCTCTGGATCATCTCTGGGGCATCTCTGGATCATTTCTGGAGCAGCGCTGGAGCAGCGCCGGAGCAGCGCCGGAGCGGAAGTATGAACCACGCGAGACTCGTTCAATTCGGTCTACAGACCACAGCGCTCACACGCTTTCCGACTGAGAGGCCCCCAGAGAGAGGTGAGCGGCTCTGGAGGATGTGAAAGGACGCGGACTATGTAGAGTTCAGTAAGTGTTGGGTGGCGACCTGCAGCAGGGGGGAGGAGGCGAGTGTCGCCCGGCAGAGCAATGTCAAGGACCTAGGAGACAGATCATGTTCTGTGCATGGTGAACAGCTCCGAAGTCCTTTTTTGGTTGACGTGAAAGGATGGAGAGAAACAAAAAGGCTGATACTGAGTACCCTATGAGCTGTAATAATATTGAACAACCTTGAAAATGCATCACCGAAGTGGTACCCTTTCGTCGAAGCGGTACAATGGTCGTTGGAACAAGTTGAACAATGTGACTGGACAACAGAAGCTTAGAGCAGCAATTAGGTGCCGTTTGTTGGTTGTAAAAATTGACCAGGAATACAATAATTTCATCAATCTAGCTATCGCCTGTCTTATAACGCAACGCAGCATGCCTAATCTCCCATAATGCAACAGCGTTCGATCGTTTAAAATCAACCAGCACCCGTCTTGCAAAAATGACGAATCCCTTGCATGCGATCAGCGCTTTCATTGTCTTCTCATGAACCACTCTGATCAGAGGCCGTGACCGGAAAGCCTCTCAAGCCTCAGCCATCGCACGAAATGGAACTACGGAGCCAAGACTGCTCATGGACTGGGGCTTTACATGATTTATTCCAGTATCGATCAGAAGAGAACTCGCCTAGTTAGGCGCTCAGCCGGACGTGACTACGCAAATCGCATCCTTCTCGCAAAGATCCAATCACGTTTTACTGGATCGACGAGCGACAGTGTGTCATAAGGGTTTGAGCGAAATGAAATTTGATAAACGATGACTTTATGTCAACAATTTCGTTCTCTGTGTGAGGATTCTGGATGTGGATATGTATGGGCCTGTTGAAATTCCCATGGCAAAATATAGCAGCGTATAAACCAACGCACAGCCCACAGGGCCTTGCGCACAGCAACCAAATAGCTTTAGACCTCAGAGAACCTGGAAGAGAAATGTGACATTCATGTGAACAAAGTTATTTGTGGAATAGCCACAATGAGAGCGAGTAGCCACGAGTGAACATTATTGAACCATTGTCTAAAAATATGAATGCTGTTCATTCTAAAACTCCTCTACGCGGCCAACCGTAACAAAACTGACCGTTTCCGAGACTTAACACGCAACTGATCATGGAGGAACTTTAAACTGTGTCTGACATGCCGTACAAAGTGTTTCTAGGAGGCAAAACTTTGTCAAATACGAGTTGGCGTTATACGTCAGTATATTTCTGCTCTCAGCTAACGGCCTATGACTCTGGTCACCGATGTGGAAACCTAACGAGATTCAATTGGTCGGCCATTAACAAGAAACAAGAAATAACCTTTGTGCAGCATATAACAGGAAAAGTGGGGAGTGAAATGCATACGAGCTTTGCCGGTCAGGTAGTACTGCCCAGCTTAGTGTTTGTAGTTATATTGTGGCGTTTTTACCCAACTTTAAATGTAGTTTAAGCGTTCGATCGTATGCATATCAATGAATGAAACAGTCAACAACATGAACCGCCAGTCATTAGCAATGCACCAAATGAAGCAGATAATCTCAGTCGAGTAAATTGGGGCATATTCGACGTGGATGCACGGACATATTATGCAGTTACTGGGATATTTATTTGAGCATACTTGAATACGATGATGAGCAGGGCTTGGGACAAGCAATTTCAAGCAATTTGTGATTGCTTGACTTTGTATTAATGTCTTTGTGTCTAATGCCTAATGTCTGTATAATTTAAATATTGATAATTTACACTGACGAAGACACCCTGTATGTCGAAACGTCTGTTTGTTTAGGAATTTGTTTTGAATGTTGTCATTGATTGCGAATAAAACTATCATGTCTGATACATTACATAGCTGAATAAGCTCCAGTGCAGTCTGGCAACGTCCTCGGCGACGGTTTCATCTGAGTTGGTGTCAAAGCTCGGGTCTAACAAGCTCTCAGTCTGGAAACTAGCTAATCTGGGCTCAAAGTAATGGATATAAACCACGACTGAGGGCGATCAGATTAGCTAAATGCAGCCTGTGTTTCAAACTGTAGCTGTGGAGTTCCCTGCTCCAGAAGAAAACCGGATCTACAGCGACAAACGAACACGATCAGCCCTGGTCCAGAATTAGCCAGCCTGACATAATACATTTGATCATTTTAGTTTCTTCCATATTCATGTTGTCGAGTTTAAATCGTAATATTTAAGTTTCTCACATATAACCAGAAAGGCGCCGTAGTTGGCGATGAACGAGCGATCGCGAACGAAATATATGGTGAATTTCAACTCGATCGGGCAAGTAGTTTCTTAGACACACAAAAAGGGTGCGCACGTGCGCACGAGCAGAGGCACCCCATCCCTGACTTGTGGGAAAGAGGCGGCTGAGAGGTCCCTAACCACACACCAAATATGAACACAATCGGCTCAGGCGTTCCTGACATATAAAATATGGGTGTGTACGTTTGCACGTGCAGAGGCACCCCCACCCCTGACTTGTGGGAAAGTGGCGGCTGATAGGTCCCTAACCACAAACCAAATTTGAACACAATCGGCTCAGCCGTTGTTGAGTGTTTACGAGAAAACACTTTTCAACACCCCTCACACGGCACGCGCCACGCGCAGTGGTTGGCACCCACATGATTCGGCATTGGTCTCAAACAGGTTAGGTTGGATGCCCCATCCAACCTACTCAGCAAAGAAATCCGCTTGTCAATCGGACGTGCGGTTGCAGATATATTAGCTTCTCAAAAGTGTCGCCACGGGCCGGGTCAGGCCGGGCCGGGTCGGGTCGGGCCGGGCCGCTCATACTCAGATTTTTCCTATACACCACGGAAGGACGAGCGCGCTTCGCGCTCGCTCGTAATCATGCAATTCAACAATTGATTTGTTCTCGAGCCTTCATTTATTTCATTTTTCAAGCCTCGCCCATAGCAAAGCAAGCATCCAATGACCCAATGAGGATCATCTACTTTGAGGTCAATGAACTGCCCATGATCACATCCAAGAGACCATGACGAGATTTGATCATAGGCAGTTACGATGAACACGTGTCGCTATGGAGCATAGTCTTTCAGTTGCATGATAAATTGTGAACATCAATTTTGGAGAAGAACAAATCATTATATATCGGCCACCTTCCACAACAGCACATCGTGTATCAGTTTAAGTTTCTCGATCATCAACTCTACAGTCGCCGGCTCCAGAACCATAATCAACACTGTGGAGTATTGTGATTTATGCCTGCTCATTAGATTGTTCTGATGCTTATTATAGTGCTCAATGTTAATTATATTGATCCGCTGCTAATTGTGTTGCTCTAACCATGTATATCGCAAATCGTGATTGTTGCCCTGGCAGGCACGTAGCCAAGGGGAGAACGGCGGGGGCGGCCCCCCCCCCCCCCCCCCCCTAGAGGCCAGGAGGGCTCTTTTTGGCGCGCGAGGGCCCTTTTCGGCGCGCGCAGCGCGCCGAAAAGGGCCGACGAGACCGCGCGAAGCATGGTATCATAGGCTCTTTACTACACGACGCGTGGTCTTTAGAGAGTTTAGCGGATTTCAGAGGTCCTTTAGGGCCACCAGGGCCCTCTCTGAAAGACCAGAGGGCCCCTTGGACGTTCAAAAGAGCCCTGTGCATGTCAGAGGGGCCCCTGGCAAGACCGAAAGGGCCCCTGAGCGGGTCAGAGGGCCCCCTGAGCACGTCGAATGGGCCCGCTGAACACGTCGAATGGGCCCCTAGCCAGCACAGAGGGGCCCCTGGGCAGGTTGAGAGGCTCCTGAGCATGTTGACAGGGCGACAAAGCGGTCAGCGCAGTCCTTTGACAGGTCATAAGGGCCCCTGAGCAGGTTGTAGGGCCCCTGGACAGAACAGAGGGCCCCTGGGAAGTTAAGAGGGCCTTTGTGCAGGTCAGAGGGGCCCTGACCAGACCGAAAGGGCCCCTAGGTGGGTCAGAAGGGCCCCTGAACATGCCAAATGAGCCCCTAGCCAGCACAGAGGGGCCCCAGCGCAGGTCGGAGGGCCCTCGGAGCATGTCGCAAGGCGACAAAGCAGCCAGCGCTGTCCCTTTCTAGGTCGGAAGGGCCCTTTAGAAGGTTAAAGGGCCCCTGGAGAGACCAGAGGGCCCCTGGAAAGTTAAAAGGGCTCCTGCGCAGATCGGACGAGCCCCTGCTCAGGCCGAAAGGACCCCTGGGTGGGTAAGAAGGGCCCCTGAACATGCCGAAGTGGCCCCTGGCCAGCACGGAGGGGCTCCAGGGCTGGTCGGAGGGCCCCTTGAGCATGTTGGCAAGGGCGACAAAGCAGCCAGCGTAGGCCGACCAGAAGAGTCGCTGGGCCCATCGGAGGGCTCCTGGGCAAGTCAGAGGGGCCCCTGGCTAGACCGAAAGGGTCCCTGGGCCGGTCGGAAGGTCCCTTGAACATGCCGGATGAGTTCCTAGCCAGACTGGAGGGGCCCCTGGGCAGGTCGGAAGGGCCCCTGAGCAGGGGCGGCGGATTGCAGGGGCAGGGTACCCAAAATTCCCCCCAGTCGAAAATCCTGGGGACAAAGGGTAGTTTTGCCCCCCCCCCCCCCCCCGATTTCAGCCTGCTCAATCTGGGGCAACATGACCCTTCCCCTCCCCAGGATTTTCATTTGAGGGGTGGTGGGGATTTTGGGCACCCTGCGCCCCGCAATCCGCCGCCCCTGCCTCTGAGCATGTCGGCAGGGTGTAGCGTCTGTCCGAGCCACTACAGTGTTCCTCGCCTATATTATGTGTATCGTTCGTTTTGATATGTGTCCCATTTTACTCAACTTGCATTAGGTGGGTTTCGGTTAGAGGCTTAGGCTACCAGTCGGGACCACGGACACGCTCGGTTTAAGCCAGTCATTCCGTCTGTATATAGTCTGGTGTATACAACAGACCTGCGTCGTCGGTCGGCCCTGCGTTGTCGGTCGGCCATTGTTAGTTTTAGGACGGCAGGAGACCAGCTCCAGTGCGACGCCCTGTCAGTGACTAATGAGACAAAAAGCGGCGCAGTCATCCCTATTAACGATGACTGTGCCAAATGGCTAAAAGACACAAGCTGTGTTGGCCTCGCTCTTTGTGTGCGTCAGAGGAGCAGTGTCCGTACCACGGTTGCTAACGCCCGAACCGGCTGAAACGGGTTTTTCCATCACGCCTCAGGCATCGGGTGCGACCTTTGGACGGAGTATATAAACACCTAGCTGGCTGACAGTGAGGGAGGTAAGGCAGTCGGGAGCTGACCCTCGGAGCACTAACATCGTGCCTCTCTGCTGTTAGCCTGGCTCTCTGTGCTCTCTGTTGGCAACTGAACCGGTGGTGTGCCTCTGACGAACTTGTGTGCTGACCCGAAATATCATCTCTGCCGTTCAACTCAACTGTTTTACCCGTCAGGAAGAGAGATCCTAGACACTCATCACGACTCGAGTGGAAATCCGCCTCGTTACAGTGGTGCCGTGACCCGGATTTACTTCTAGATTCTTCTATGTCCGGACCCTGCCAGGAGAGACAGACGAGCCAGCCCAGCATCATCTTCCAGATATCGACGGAGCCGGATCGAGAACTTGCCGACTCAGCTCGGCCCAGTTTGAGCAAAAACTACAACTCCAACTCCAACGGTCAGTGTGTGTGCTGGGACGCTCTGATCCCATCCATCCATCTGCTCAGCGCGCCTACCTTCAGCGTCCACGGACAAGACGTCTGCCCCTACCACAAGGCCTACTTCATCCGACGCCTCTCTGTGGAGCGCGTGCATCACTGTGCTTGTCATTATAAGCCAGACGATCACCGCTGCACAGACTGCGGCTACTGCCACGACTGCGGATGCGACCTAATCACCACATCTACTAGCAACTTTCATCGCTGCTCCTGCGCATACTGCCTGGCTCGGTGCTGCGGAATCGGCGCGTCAAACCGCACGTTCGGCACTGCGCAGAAACAGCACCTGTTTCTACGTGCTAAGCAGGCTGAGGCCCGCTGCGCCGTTGGAACGCTACCCAGCCAGGTTGGTCACCCAGTGCGCATCACCTTGGAGACTTGGGCAACTGTTAACCAGCTCGTGGAACCGCCGATACCAGGCCGTCAGCTCGGCCGCCTCACACGTGCCCAGTTCCGCCCAACTACCGCTGGTCAGACCAAGGCTCACCAGCTGCCGGTGCGACCGAACAACCACATCTCGGCATCACTGGCCTGAACCTCCACAGACTACCGCATCAGTTGACAACCAAGCTGTATGCGCCCATCAGCTCTGCTGCCATCGCAGCTGCTGTCAGACCCCAGCCTCCAATCAGCAGTGGCACCGCTGATAAGCGCGCCGAAGAAGGGACCTCCTGCAACTGCGAAGCCCAGGCTGAGACTCTTCACTCAGTTCTGGATCCAGACTGGACGCCTACAGTGATCAGCAACACCGCAGCAGCCCAAGCACGGACCAGCAACTCAGCGACAGCCCAGGTCCCCAGCGAAGACGAGTGGTGAGAGGAACATCGCAACAGCTACCTTGGGCCAGACAATCAGCTGGTAAGTGCCTCACACCATCCCTCCCTGATAAAGATCAAATTAACGTCATGGAGGCAAGGGCAATGGTAGATCAGATGGCACATTGTGTCAAAAGCCTCGGAAACAAGTTAGCACTATCACAAACTCTAACCCATAGCAAAAAACCCACCTTTGACGGATCGAATGCCGATGCTTTTTCAAAATGGATGCTGGAAATGGACGATATTTATGCTGCCGTAGACGGTGATGAACAACAGACTTTGTGGGCTGCCTCTCAACTGCTGAGAGGAACCGCTACCGACCATTTTAGAGAAATCAAGGACGGACTGAACTCATGGCCCCAGCTAAAGAACCTGATGATCACCCGTTACGCTCATTTGAACCCCACAGCTCGTTCCAAGCAAAAACTGAGATGCGCCCTGCAACACACCAACGAGACAGTAGCCGACTACGCTGAAAGGGTACGTTCTCTAGCTGCTCAGGCCTATGCAGATCGACTAGGAGAGAAAGAGGTAGTCGAGATCATAACGAACGCCTTCATTAACGGACTAAGAGACCGACGCCTTCAAAGTAGTATATCCAGAAAAATGCCGACTACACTGACTGACGCTTACAACCACGCTATGTCTGAGCAACGTGTCAGCGAGCATTTATCTATGTTTACGGACAACTCATCTGCCCCCGAACCCATGGAGTGCAACGCAATCGCTAAAATGACGGACACAATGCAGCTGAAATTGAACACAGTGACAGAGACACTGGCAAACATTTGCCAGGTTCTATCGACCCGACAGCCACAGCAACAACCTCCATTTCAGGTCCAGCCTCAGATAGACCAGCAGTACCAACAGCAGCCGCCTCGATTTCCCCCACAGCAGTACCAACAGCAGCAGCCTCGATTTCCCCCACAGCAGTACCAGAACCGGTTTGATAACCGTCCGCCGCCGCGTCGCCCTGTCCAAAACAGACCGCCAATGGGAGCTAACGGCAATGTTTCACAGGAATATCGCTGGACATTGGACAACCGTCCAATCTGCCATTTCTGCGGCATCCCAGGACACATACAGCGGGCATGTCGTAAGAGAGCAGCGGCAACCACCGCTGTCCCTCAGCAATCCCAGCGTCAGGGAAACTAGAGGAGCCTCACCCAGGAGAGGATAAAACGCAAACCGCGTATATCCTACAGGTAAGCGAGAATTGCCCATACATAGACATACATATTGGCACACATCAATTTAGAACACTTCTCGACACAGGCGCGCAACTTTCCCTAGTTAGCGAAGAATTTGTGAAATTATGTGACCCTCAGCTGGTCAAACCCACCCAAAGCTCGTCACAAATTACTCTACGCTCCGCTACTGGTCATTCGCTAGAAGTTTCTCAAACAGTGAGAATTCGCATCACTCTAGGAAAAGTTCGAATGTACCATGACTTTGTGGTGGTAAAATATTTAAAACATGATATGATCCTAGGAATTGACTTTTTGAACGCTCGCAAAGCCAAATTAGACTTTGAAACTCAGACTCTGATTATTGGAAGTTCAGTATACCCACTGAAAGAAAGACAAGGACAAAGAAACAAAGAAATCAATCTTGTGAGACTCGCGGAGGACGTAGACGTCTTCTCACGTTCGGACGTACAAGTCAAATGCTTCATTTCGAAAAGGAAGCAAGCTGGTGAAAATTTTGTAGTCACACAACTGCCGTCGTCACCATGTTTTGAGAACGAAACAGGCATATTGATTCCCAACGCACTGGTAAAACTTTCCAAAAACAAACATATTCCTTGGGCTATTGTAAATGAGACTGGCAGATACGTTAGTTTCAAGAAAGGTCAAGTATTAGGGATTGCAACAAAATACCGAGATGAAGAGCAAGGCTCTAATATCTCATCTGTCACAATAGAGCAAAAGAACCAAAAAGAAATCAGTCCTTCAGACATACTGTCAACATTCAACTTGGATCATATCCCAGCAGACCGACGCGACGCATTGGTCAAACTTTTGGAAAAGAATCTGGACGTGTTTGTGCAAAAAGACGATGAGTTGACATCTACCAATGTCACGAAGATGAGAATTAACACGCAGAACCATCCCCCGTCTTATCAACCCCCTAGACGTCCGCCTTTAGCATACCGACCCATTTTGGAAGAACAAGTTCGAGAAATGCTCAGTGCCAACGTAATACGACGTAGCAATTCACCTTGGATGTCTCCTGTACTTTTGGTTCCAAAGAAAGACGGTTCTATGAGATTTTGTGTAGATTTTCGAAAAGTAAACGCCATTACAGTGCGTCCAGCAGCCAGCATACCATCAGCAGAAGATATCTTTACGCGCTAGGAAAATCGAAGTTTCGAACTAGTTTGGACATGAAGCAAGGTTTTTGGCAAATTCCAATCAAAGAAGAGGACAAAGAGAAGACTGCTATTAACACAGATGCAGGCGTTTTCTAATTCAATAAGATGCCATTCGGAATGACAGGGGCCCCGGCCGTTTTCCAAAATTGCATGAATGCAGTTTTGGGCGATATTCGCCATTTTGCACTTGCCTTTGTAGACGACATTATGGTGTTCAGTGAAACGTTTGAAGAACATATCAGGCACCTCGGAGAAGTATTTGATAGACTACGCAAAGCCAATCTCAAACTCAAAATTTCGAAATGTGATTTCATCAAAAAAGAGCTCAATTACCTCGGCCATCTTATCTCAGACAAAGGAATCTCGGTCGATTCAGAGAAAGTCTCAGTAATGAAAAATCTCCAGCCACCAGAGAATATTCGTGAAGTCCGCAGTTTTTTGGGTATGACTTCATACTACAGGAAATATGTGCCGAATTTCAGCAAAATCGCAAAGCCCCTCACAGTCCTCACTCGCAAAAACGCTAGATTTAAATGGTCAGATGAAGCACAGAGCGCGTTCGAGTTCCTCAAAAACTCGCTACTTCAAGCACCGATTTTGGCCTTCCCAGACATTTCGAAACCATTCAAGTTATATACTGATGCATCACAGTACGCAATAGGTGCTGTGTTAATGCAAGAACGCGATGGTCACGATCGTGTCATTCAGTATGTGTCGCATCAGTTTTCAGAACAAAAACAAAAATGGCCCACCATCGAGCGCGAAGCGTTCGCCATCGTCTATAGTTTGGAAAAACTCAGACCTATATTGATCGGCACGGATATCACCGTTTACACAGATCACAAGCCCCTAAATCATCTCTTTACCAGTGAAATGAAAAATCCTCGTATTCAAAGATGGGCCATTATTTTAGGCGAATATGCATGCAAAATCGAATACATCTCTGGTCCCAAAAATGTAGCCGCAGAAATGCTATCTCGCTTGCACAATACACCCGTTGCTGGAAATTTGAATGACAATGTACATCTGGATTGGAAGGGAGAAACTGCAGACATTAACGTAGCTGACGTTCATGTTGTCGATAACACAGTTCAGATGGCAGTAGAATCTCTTGATTGGAAGGGAGAAACTGCAGACATTAACGTAGCTGACGTTAATGTTGTCGATAACGCAGTTCAGATGGAAGTAGAGTCAGAGGAGTCGGAACAGAAACCAAGGGACTATCACGATTTCGATGAAAAATCATTACGGCAAGCTCAGCTTGAGGATGATGAACTACAAATTATTATTTCAGACCTACAGAGTGAGGTCCCCAATCCTCAAGTATTGGCAAAATATTGTTTGGAAGACAATCTTTTATATCATGTCGAAAACGGTACGAAAACTAGGCCACAAACTCGCATGCAACTCGTGATCCCGCCCGCTTATCGGAAGATTATTCTTGAAGGAGCTCATGATGGTTATTTAGGAGGCCATTTGGGAATAGAGAAAACAACTGACAAGATTTTGAAATCATATTATTGGCCAAACCTGCTAAAAGATGTCGTCCAATATGTGCAGTCCTGTGAAACATGTCAACGTAAAAAGTTGAACAAAGAAAGACGCCCGATGCAGGACATGCCAATGCCTAACGCCCCCATGGAAATTGTAGGTATTGATACATGTGGCCCGTTTCCCGTTTCTGAAGAAGGGAACAAATATGTTTGTACAATAGTGGATCATTTCAGTGGGTGGCCCGAAACATATGCCATCCCTGATAAACCTGCTAATACAATGGCCCAGCTCCTTCTGAGTGAATTTATCCCTCGCCACGGATGCCCACGACTTATTATTAGCGATCAAGGAACGGAGTATTGTAATGCGTTACTAAATCTTGTGAACAAAGAATTAGGAATTTCAAGGATCCGTACATCCAGCTATCATCCCCAGTCAAATGGAAAAACAGAACGTTTCCATCGCTGCATGGACGAGATGATCCAAAAACAAATTAGCGAAGATCAAACCCAATGGGACCAGATCTTACAACCATGTTTAGGCGCTTATCGCATGAGTAAGAATGAGTCGACAAAATATGCCCCGTACTTTGTGATGTATGGACGCGACCCTGTGCTGCCGGTAGACACATTACTTCAGCCCCGTCTTCGCTACTCTGGGGAAGATTACGTGCCTGCCATGTTCGAACACTTGCACAACGCATACACACAGGTCGCCAACAACTTACAACAATCTAGGGAACACAACAAATCGCTCATTTAAAAAACAGCTACTCCGTCCAACTTTAAACCAGGTGACTTGGTTTACTATTTCGATCCTTCTGTTAGACCAGGTGACTCCACTAAACTAACACTTTACTGGAAAAACTACTTCCGTATTGTATCCAAATTGGGAGAAGAAAACTATTGCATCAAAAACATGAACACGGGCAAAACAAAAATAGTTCACTCAGAAAACCTCCGCCATCGGGATTCGAACGATGCATGGGACAGGACGTACGACTCTGTTCGTCGACCTGTACAGGTAAGTGGTGTCAGGCCTGAAGATCAGCCCATCCGTCAACCACCGCTGCGCGCCGCACGGCTACCCTTCAGTGACCAGATCTGGTACACCAACGAAGGACCATCACAGCCGGCCCCCGTACAGCTGACGGATGACACCAAACTGCCATCATCGAATCCTGCAGCGCAGCCGACAGACGGAGCTGCAACAGAAGCAGAAGAAGTAGAGGAAACAGGAGAGGAAGGAGAAATGCAAGAAGCCGTAGAAAACACAACCAGTCCGCTACAGCCTTCAGCAGCAACCGCCAGCCCCGCAGTCTTCTCGCCACATTCATCGGAAGGTGGTGAGCACGGTCAGCTGACACCGCTGTCACAGAGGAGCCCAGCACCAATGTTGGTGCCACAGAGGAGATATTTCCTCAGGTCGCAAGGTCCCCTGCCTGGCCCTGCTGACGCTAACGCTCCTCTCGAAGGTTACAGGTACGCCAATGCCAGGCAAAGGTACGTACCAAAAAGACAACACGACTCATCTAATGAGCGGACAAATAACGATGACAAAAGACCAAGGGTACAATATGACTCGGACTGCCTGTCTAACGGGACGGCAGCCCCAAATGTCGCTCTAGTCCAGCAGACATTTGAAAAAGCGGATTCGGCTATTATAGACGATCTGTCCAATTGGCACCCAAGAGTTTCTGGTCTATTGTTGTTTTGTGCAAAGCTTCTGTTTCCGAGCATTGGCTAAAATGTGTTTTTCTGTCTTTACAGGCGATGACCATGCGGACCATGACAATCGCACTCCTTGGCTGGCTCGCCCTGATGCTCCAAGCATCATCTGACCAAACCCCGACTGACCCAGGGCATCTCTTCATCCCTGTTGGTAAAATATACCCGAGCTATAGCTCATGGGCAGTTACCGTCTCAACTAACATTGCCCCTTATTCGCAAGCAAATATATATAATAACCCCAAGCAACCACGCGGCTAGCAGACACGGCTAAATTCATGAGGTCCCAACAAGCAGCCAACAAGACGCTTGGCTCCGATGCTCGGTGTTCCATGATGCAGGTATCCCTAAATCAATTAGAAGCGGCTATCAATCAACTCCAACGTGAAGAGATAGATTTAACGGATACTTTCGGTGACCTTCTCTATCCCCCACAATACCAAGGCACACCGCAAACATCCTCGTCTGAAACTAACCCTAGGCGACCGAAGCGTGGATTAATTAATGGAATCGGTAACATCATGTCGTCCTTGTTCGGCACTGCAACCGAGAGTGAAATCAAACATTTGACTCACAACGTAAAGCTTGTCAATCAAAAGGATATGGCTATTGCACATAAGTTTAACGGTACCCTAAGAGTTTTAAATGCCACCCGTGTTGCTACTTCTAAGAATCGTCTTGCCCTCAGATCTCTGACAAAGGCTGTAAATTCCATGACCACTGCAAGTAGCAATCTAGTCGAAACAATTCATGGAAACAGCCAAACCATTGACATCTGACTACATATCTCTGAAGTAACGAATAACATCCTACGGGTGACGCAAAGCGTCCAACGTTTATACTCAGAGCTAAACATGCTGTCACACAAACTAGCCCTGGCCCAAGTTGGCATACTTCATAAGGAACTCATTCCCCGCCTCGAATTTGGACGCCTTCTCCGCAGGATCAACAAAAACCTGCCATCTAACTTTGCCTTACCATTCGAAACCAACCAGATACCCGATTATATCAGAACTGTCAAGACTAAGCTGATTGAAGGTGCAGACGCCTATCATGTCTTATTCTACGTGCCTCTACTTCACACGCTTCATGCCTTTGATGTTTATCGCTTTTTCCCGTACCAAGTACCTATGCATCACCACAATGTTTCCCTGAGTTATTATCCCGACGAACCCCGATATCTGCTGATGTCAGAAAACCGTCAACACTTTATCCAGCCTGACCAATCCGAAATCGAGACTTGCATCCTTGCCCGTCAACCCTTCTGCCCACTCCATGAACCCGCTTATTCTACCGCCGGATCAACCTCTTGTGTAGCCGCTCTTTTCAAACGTGACACCACCGCCATACATGCTCTCTGCTCGCCGCACATTAAACCTTCGAATGGCGCACCAAAGGCCTACTATCTGACCAAAGGTCAATGGCTAGTAGTGTCCCGTCCACCCTTTCAGGTCACTATCTTTTGTGCCTCATTACAAAAGAGTCGGACGCTTTCCATCCTCAAGGCCGTCGATATTCTCTCGCTCGACATTGAGTGTTCCGCCTCCGGTGACACATTCTATCTGCCCCCATATTATGCCAGTGAGTCTCACTTGGAACTCCCACCATTTCGACCCGAGGCCCTCTATTATAACAATTCCTCACCTATTTGGCGCTCGAAGTGGTCTGACACTTTAACTAACATCTCATCTCGCCATGCCCCCATCCTGCCGCCGCTGCACATTAATGGCATGAATGCTGACGACTATTTCGATCAATTGGAAGCCCTACCCCTGGAGCAGGTTCAAACCGAGAGTCCTGCGGCCTTTTCCAGGTCAAGGTTGCTTCTAATCATTATCGGTGTACTGGTTGTTGCTTGCCTCTGCTTTGTGGTTAAGCATTGCTGCCCCCAACGCGGTCACTATGCTCTGCCCCGCTTTCATTTGGTTCGCCCCGCAGTCATGCCAGACTCCCCAGAGCCAGCCATCGAAATGCAGGAGTCGGTGTCAATGGTATCGCCTACGCCTACGCCCCCAGCTGACCATGGCCACGGTACGCCACCGTGCGCTCTGCGCTCCGTGCATCCCTTCGCCGGGCTGGACGCATCACCAACACGAGGTGTTGCTCCATCTGCCGCCCTGGCCCAGACCGCGTCTGCACTTCCTGGTGCGCGACCGATCGCCTATCTATCTCCCCTGGTGTGAGGCACCTACGAATCGGACGACTGACCCGTCGTCGCTGCTCTACGAGCCCTCGCCAGCACCTCGTCGCCTCCGCTCCTGCGGTGGCGCCATTGGCCACGCTGACGCGCGTGTGCCCGGTGCTGGGTGTGACCTTTTGTGTGTATATATTACTCCCTGACGCGCGTGCGTCCGGTGCCGTGTGTGGACTTTGTTTAGATATATTTCTCGTTCGTTCGCCGCGATTGCCGTACTGGGTGGTAGTTTGTTGTCTCCCTTTGCCCTTCAGGCGTCGGGAGCGAGCATATTTTCTTTCTTTCTCGCCTACCAAAAATGCTTATTTTCATTAGTGGGGGAGGTATTGTAGTGTCTGTCCGGCCACTACAGTGTTCCTCGCCTATATTATGTGTATCGTTCGTTTTGATATGTGTCCCATTTTACTCAACTTGCATTAGGTGGGTTTCGGTTAGAGGCTTAGGCTACCAGTCGGGACCACGGACGCGCTCGGTTTAAGCCAGTCATCCCATCTGTATATAGTCTGGTGTATACAACGGACCCGCGTCGTCGGTCGGCCCTGCGCCGTCGGTCGGCCATTGTCGTCGTCGGACGGCAGGAGACCAGCTCCAGTGCGACGCCCTGTCAGTGACTAATGAGACAAAAAGCGGCGCAGTCATCCCTACTAACGATGACTGTGCCAAATGGCTAAAAGACACAAGCTGTGTTGGCCTCGCTCTTTGTGTGCGTCAGAGGAGCAGTGTCCGTACCACGGTTGCTAACGCCCGAACCGGCTGAAACGGGTTTTTCCATCACGCCTCAGGCGTCGGGCGCGACCTTTGGACGGAGTATATAAACACCTAGCTGGCTGACAGTGAGGGAGGTAAGGCAGTCGGGAGCTGACCCTCGGAGCACTAACATCGTGCCTCTCTGCTGTTAGCCTGGCTCTCTGTGCTCTCTGTTGGCAACTGAACCGGTGGTGTGCCTCTGACGAACTTGTGTGCTGACCCGAAATATCATCTCTGCCGTTCAACTCAACTGTTTCACCAGTCAGGAAGAGAGAGCCTAGACACTCATCACGACTCGAGTAGAAATCCGCCTCGTTACAAGGGCGACAAAGCAGCCAGTGCAGTCCCTGGCCAGGTCGGAAGGACCTCTGAACAGGCCGAATGGGCCCCTTGACACACAAGAGGGACTTCTTGGAAGGTCAGAGGAGTCTCTGGTGAGACCGGAAGGGTAAAAGCACGTAGAGATCGCCGATGAAGATTAAATACAAAGAGGACTTACTCCATAATACAAATATTAAAAGCGGAGCTTTCGCGTATATTGTAACACCCTTTGTCAGGGTGCTACAATATATCCGAAAAATCCGATTTTATTTTTCATGTAGAGTAAGCCCTCTTTGCAGAGGTGAAAAAAACGTCACGACTGTCTCCCACTAAATTGCAAAACGTGATTTCGTCTCCTTGTCCCTTGTAATGGCAGGTCACAGTGTCCCAAAATTTGTCGATTTGGGTGTGAAATGACGCCCAAATTTGAATAATTTTTCTCACTCCCCATTTTAGGAGTGAATTTTCCACTCCCAAATTATGAATTGTGACATAAATATTGAGATTATAAAGATTCTGACATAAATATTGACTAAAAGTAGGTATATGATTTCAACGAAAACTACTGCTTTTCATATTCAAAACAAACCAATATTGTACCATTTTCTACACAATTTTCCACTCTCATGGTCTTTTTTGCTCAAATTTTCCACTCTGACTCCCAAGCAAACATTGAATGTTGGGACACTGTGTAAGGAAACATATCCGAGTCTGTTTCAGGGCATGTTGAGGAATACACACACATTTCATGTCCAGTGTTCACACATGAACATTTCAAGCAATAGTAAATGTTCTATTGTACATTTACTGTACATTTTTGGAGAGGGAGAGGAAATAGCAATTTAATTGACATAAAAATAAGAGATTATTTGGGCAAGGTAATCATTAGACAAATAAAACAATGCAATACACCAAACTCACAATACTAGATAATATTTATAAATTGCCTTAGGGCTTGTGATGATTATTGGTGTTCAATGGCTCTCCAACAACTAAGGTCACATGACTCCCATGCCTTAGGGCTTAGAATGATCACTTGAGCATAGATGTCAAAATAATGTTGACCTTCCTTGGTGTACATGGTCAGAAATGGTTTGTGGTCTGTGGATCAATGATATGCTTTACATATTCTGACACACTGAAAGTGACATTGGAAATTACTTATATTGAAAGCTAAGTGTCACAAGTGTGAAGTCAAAAACACAATCAAATTCAATAACATCATCAAATGCAGGGTATAGATTAGCATTCCATTGGATAGCTCGTTTATTTCTTCCAACAATTATTTGTATAGCATGTCTGATGAAATAAGCAACTGCCTTGCAGTACCAACATAAAAGTAAAAATAGCACAATACGTGGGACAGTTAACTAACAAACGACACATAATGCAAATAATATACACAATACAAAATGTGACTTAATACCTGAATAGATCAGCAAGCAAGGAAAACAATTAATCACTATTTTGTAACATCAAGTCAGGACCAGCATGAATATTTGACCAATCATTGCAAGAAGAAATGTCTTTAAATTCAGCACAGTTTAAAATATTTAGTGATTTCAAATCCTTCCCATTATTCCTTGTGGGTTGTTGTAAGAAATATTTTGCCTTTGTTATGATGATTTATTTGAGACCTTTGCAGGTTGATTTTATGTTGGGTAAAAGTCCAATCTTTGGACACGTCCTAACGGCTAACCTCAGACTATTCATGCTATCATAGTGCAGACAATACTGACGCACAGTGCTTTAGCGTGTCTATATTGTGTACATTCTGATAGCATGAAAAGTGTGAGGTTAGGACGTTTAGGTTTAGGATAGTAAGCTGACGTTAGACAGGGTCTATTCAGGGCTCACTTAAAACAAAACAGAATCAGGTGCCGACTGGTCAGGTCAGGCTGAGGAAATGGTGGCCCAGTGTTGGTCAAGTTTGTTTATAAACATATTGGTCGTTGTGGCTTCAACTACTTCTCGTGGTAGATTGTTCCACTGATTGACCACTCTGTTGGAGAAGAACTTCAGTCTAAACACGTGCCTTGTCCTCCTTTTCCTCTATGAACATGTCTTGGGTTACAGCAGTTGACCCTTATACATAATTTAGAAAGAAACTCCAACTTTAAGATTGTCTGGCAAAAGTGCAATGCAGTTCCCATTTATTCTCACACTAGTCACAAATATGCTGACATATGTTCTTACCTTGAAGCCAAGATTGACACTTTCCACCCTTGCCCAAACCAGAGTTTTTTTTTCTCAGAAGAATTAAAATTGGCAATCTATTGTGGTTGGTGTTCATTTGCGTTTTCAAGGTCCTTCTTTCACCATGGAAATCACAGCTTGTATGACCGCAGTGTACTTGCATACGCGATGGCGGTTTCCCATGTTAACTTGACTTACGAACACAATATATCAATCACAAAAAAATAGGTACGTAGGTATGTGCCTAATACACATTTAAACGCTGTGAATTGGCTGTGAAGCACAAACCCGCTTCACCACAGATGCGCCAGATATGTACAATATGAGGAAGCACTGACATCCATATAATACCTAGACAGCCATCTTGCGCCGTCCGGCCGTTCCCACACTGCGTGGTGGCGCCACCACTATCTCACCAGCCCTGGGGGGCGAAACATCGCGGGCGCCATAGGGACTAATGTATAAATGGCAAATCTGAACGGCTTCCTGACTGGGCTACGATTGGAAAAAGTGGTGCAAAGTAGCATCATATTATTCGCTGGAGATTCTAGATTGAGCCAAAACGAATTATAAGGTTCCACCTGGTCATGGAATTTCTGGAGAGCAGCTGAAATGATCGGTTACCATGGCCTTATTTGAGATGTAACAACCACGTTATACTGTTCACTTTCCGTTACGAATGCGATCTAAGCTTAGTATATTAAGTATATGAAGCTTAGATCGCATTTGCAACGGAAAGTGAACGGTATAACGTGGCTTTACACCCCAAATAAGGCCATGATAACCGATCATGTCAGCTGCTCTACAGAAATTCCATGACCAGGTGGAACCTTATAATTCGTTTGGGCTCAATCTAGAATCTCCAACGAATGATATGATGCTATTTTTCACCACTTTTTCCAAGCGTAGCCCAGTCAGGGCGCCGTTCAGATTTGCCATTTATACATTGGTCCCTATGGCGCCCGCGATGTTTTGCCCCCCAGGACGGCTGACGCCACCACCACACAGTGACGATCTTCATTTTCAAATTCATCAAATTCAAAATTTTCGCGCCGCTCCGCGGCGCAATTTAACTACAAATTCAATTATATGCGGGTTAGGAAAAAAATCGGTCAGTTTCTCGGCGCATTTAGGTGTTATGTTGCCACTTTCCTATATTATTGGGCAAAATAGTTCATTTTAGTACCTTTTCCCGCACTTTTAAACGCACAATATAACAATTTTAGAGGTCCGCACCATACCCAATGCGACACATTGATGAGAAAGCAACGGGCCGTCCGGCGTATGCGGAGCGCGAGTTGGCTGTCTAGGTATTATATTGATGTCAGTGTGAGGGAGGCTGAAAAATAATACTGGCTCGCGAGACAGGCGTTAAGGGTCAAAATTCCCATTGTGCAGCAGTAAAGAAAACCCTTATGAAGATCGTGCCTGTCTCGCCAGGTAATACCTTTCGCCCACTATTGTCTGGCTCGCAACCGATGAGGAAACAAGTACTAAATTCAATGGCCTCTTGAGCCTGGCCAGGGGCCCATTATAGTCTGTTTTGGGGCCACTTAAACCTGTCCAGGGGCCAATTATAGTTTTCCCAGAGGCCCATCGAGTCTGTTCAGGGACCTCTCGAACCTGCCCAGGGGCCATTAGAGCCTGTCCAGAGGCCTCTCGAGCTTGCCCAGGGGCTCATTGAGTCTGTTCAGGGGCCTCTCGGGTTCAGGGGCCGAAATCCGTTGAGTTTTTCATATCCAGGGGTATGTTTTGGGGTGGGGGCTTTTCCCAGGGCTTGCCCCCCCCCCCTTCTGAAGGTCTGGCTGCGCCCCTGAATGTGATGCATGCAGACAAAAAGTATCCGTTTCTCATGAGAAATACCCAGGAAACTGACCCAATCTGGTGATTTCCGGCCGGGAATCGGCGGGGCGGCTCGCCGATTGATCACTAACGGGCGGGGGCGGGGGCGGGGATGGGGACGGAGCGGGCCGGCTGGGCCGGGGCGGGGGCAGGGGCCGGGATGGGGGCGGGGGCGGGGACGGGGACGGGGGCGGGGACGGGGGCGGGGACGGAGCGGGCCGGCTGGGTCGGGGCAGGGCGGGGCGGGGGCGGGGGCGGGGGCGGGGGCGGGGGCGGGGGCGGGGGCGGGGGCGGGGGCGGGGGCGGGGGCGGGGGCGGGGGCGGGGGCGGGGGCGGGGCGGGGGCGGACCCCGACCATCCACGCTGGGGAGCGACCAAATGGTTTCAGCCAGGCGTCTGCATAAGCGGAGACGCCTGAGATAGGTAGCCCAGGCGGTGTGCGACGCACTGACCGGGTGCCAAACACCGCTCATCGCTCCTACTGATGAATCACCCCGGCTCCATCTCCGCCGGGCCGACCGAGAGCTTCGTCAGCAATCAGTCGACGACTTATCATCGGATTCCTCATAAGAAGATCACTACGCTCCTCATTATATGCTGCTCGTTTTTGTGGCGTAAATTAATCCCTTCGCAGCTCGGTGTCTGCGTTATGAGCAAGGCTATATGGGTGTGTCCCTGGCTATTTTCGACATCGTTCTTCGCATTAGACTAGCACTTTCCTATCACTTATCGGCGTGACTTGTGACAAGCACTTTCCTATCACTTATCGGCGTGACTTGTGACAAGCACTTTCCTATCACTTATCGGCGTGACTTGTGATACATAAGATAAGTGGCGCTTTTTTATAATCTGAGCTATCTAATTTGAGCTGCTCTTGCTGGATGAAACATTAAAAAAAGAGAAAATAAACACCTTGTTGATTCAATAACAAATGACGATATAAACTACAGAGTTGATAATTATTGTAGCTAGAAGATGTTTTTGTTGCATATCATTCAGTTGATTGGTCCACAAATCATCCAAAAACAACACGTATATGATCACGGAACTAAAATTTGCAAACCACTTCAAAGCATTGTTGCTTCTTGGCAAATTCTGCAAAATATTGCAAGTAAAATGTGTATGTACGTGAACCAAATAATGAAACAATTTAAACTTAATGTAAAAATAGATGTAAGATAGCGCCGTGGTGAGATAAGACTCAGTGGCGGATCCAGGGGAGGCGTAGGGGGCTAAAAAAAAACTGCCTTAGAAAACAGCGCCCTCGGGCACCGCGGCGCCGAAGGCGCCGCGACGCCGTTCTCGCAAAGGATTTGCCGGCGCCGAAGGCGCCGTAGCGTTCTCGGGAGGCCGCCAGGGCACCCTTGTGTCTACCGACAGCATCGTAGCCCTCTTGAAAGGCACCTTGGCACCCCCCGAAGATAGCTTGCCGACCTCACAACGCAATGTGCCGCCCTCAGAAGGTACATCGCCACCCTCGGAAGGCATTATGCCGCCCTTGGAAAGCATCATGCCGCCCTCGGAAGGTATCATGCCGCCCTCGGAAGGGATCATGCCGCCCTCGGAAGGCATCATCCCGCCCTCGGAAGGCAACATGCCGCCCTCGGATGGCATCATGCCGCCCTCGGAAAACAACGTGTCGCCCTCGGAAAACATCTTGTCGCCCTCGGAAGACATTTTGCCGCCCTCTGTGTGCATTATACCGCACTTGGAAGATGTCTTGTCGCCTTCTTAAAGCATCTTGCCGCCCTCAGAGCACATTATGCCTACCTTGGAAGGCATCCTGCCGCCCTCAGAGCGCATTATGCAGCTCTTGGAAGGCATCATGCCGCCCTCCGAAGACATCTTGCCGCCCTCGGAAGGCATGTTGCCGCCCTCAGATCGCATTATGCCGCCCTCGGAAGGCATCATGCCCTCCTCAGAGTCCAGAGAGCATTATTCCGCCCTCTGAAAGCATCATGCCGCCCTCGGGAAACATCTTGCCGCCCTTGGAAGACATTTTGCCGCCCTCGAAGTGCATTATGTCGACGTCGAAAGATGTTTTGTGGCCCTCGGAAGGCATCTTACCGCTCCCAGAACTCATTATGCCGCCCTCAGGGTGCAATATGCCGCCCTCGGAAGGCATCCTGCTGCTCTATAGCGCATTATGCTGCTCGTGGAAGGCATCATGCCGCCTTCGGAGACATATTGCCGCCCTCGAAAGGCATCTTGCCGCCCGCAGAACGCATTATGCCGCCCTCGGAAAGCATCATGTCGCCCTCGGAAAACATTTCGCCGCCCTCGGAAAACATTTTGCCGTCCTCGGAAGACATTTTGCCGCCCTCATAGTGCAATATGCCGCCTTCGGAGTTCGGAAGACGTCTTGCCACCCTCGGAAGGCATCATACCGCCCACGAATGGCACATTGCCGGCCCGAAAGCGATGAGGTGTCCCGGCGTACTCAGAATGATAGCGCCCCGACGCCTTCAGCTTCCCTCCGACGGCGACCGGGCACCCGTGACCTTCGAAACCAATAACACGTTTTTGCCCCCTCCCCACTCCCGATAGCGCCCTGGATGGCGCTTACAAAGAGGCCTGGACCCCCATGAAATAACCGTGACACTTTTTGAAATATGCCTGGCTAGCGAGGCGTTTAAGGTGCTGACGTATTGTACCTTTCACACTCGTGGCGCCTAAAAATAGATTGGGTGAATGTCCAATGTCCATGATGTCCACAGCTTCATAGAAACGTTTTCAGCGTCGGTCACCGATTTTTACGCGATTTGGTCCTAAGGACTAACGTCAAAACGAACCTCCTGCTTTATAAAATCAGGTCCATTTTGACCTTACTGGTCTCCTTCAAGATCAAATTCAAGGTCAAACGACGGGGAACGCTATAGCGCCCAAAGGTACCGTCCGATCGCGACAAATTGGTATCAAACGATTCCTTGTGCCCAGTTCCAAGAGGACAATAATTTTCAGAGTTGTGCCCGTGACCTTCAAGGTCAAGCCCGTGACCTTTAATGGCAAATTCAGGGTCAAAGGACGGGATTTTTTCCCCCACGTCCTTTCCATTTCCAAAATGACAACCATTCTTAAAGTTTTGCCCCGTGACCTTCAAGTTAGCGCCCAAAGTTGGGCGCTACACCGTTCCCCGTCCTTTGACCTTTAAGGTTGCGGGGGAACAAATTTACTCTAAGAATACTTGTCATCCTAGAAATGGGCACGGGGCATCGTTTGAGACCATTTGTGTTGCAATCGGACGCAAAATGTGGGCGCTACAGCGTCCACCGTCCTTTGACATTGAATTTGACCTTGAAGGAGACCTGTAAGGTCAAAATAGACATGATTCTGGGAAACAGGAGGTTCGATTTGATCTTGAGACCAAATGTCGTAAAAATCGGTGGCCGACGCTGAAAACGTTTTATAATCCCCTTGGATTGGCGCGACCCAATAAGAACGACTCAACTGTCGTAACACAAGATTTTGCTCCTTGTTTATCCACGTATGCAACTTAGTTTCCCGATGTTGCGACAATGTATTTTGTTTTGCTTCTCCGGGCTACATGTAGCTAGCCCGGAGAATTAAAAAATCATGCAAATCTTGTGAATCATGTGAACCTACGTATACGTATAGATTCAGGTCAAGGTTCAGGTTGCATAAGGTCAAAATTTGAAATTGATTAATATAAATACAAAAGTCATGTTTTCTAGACCAGGTTTGTCTAATAAATACAGTGGTGGTGGCATTTATTTGTCTGTATCTGGCAATTAAAAATCCGTAGTCGGACCTTCGATCATGCCACAAGACTTTCAAAAGGGTCCCGCGCTCCGCTGGGGTATTCAGCCGAACTGTGGGGGGGGGGCATACACTGCCACCTCGTTATTTTGCGAACCAATAACCTCATCAAGGTGCGCAAGTGAGCAATCGAAAGCTCTCAATGCAGCGCACGTACAACATAAAACATACGTGAAATGTTCAAAATAAGGTCACATGTCATGTCAGATGAAATGTCAAAATCGAGGTATTTGGGTTGATTTGCTATACTTTCCATTTAAAGTCGACTATTATGGCATAAAGTGCTCCCAGAGGTATAATACATCTTCCGCATAAGGGAAATTGAAATTGTAAGCAAAGGTCAAGCCGTATAGGGCTGGTCAGAAAATATAACTATTTGCAAAAGGTATACGAAAGTCATGCGACACATGGTTTATGGGTTATTTTACACGTATAATTTGATAGTAGTAGCCAATTTTACACCCTGACCCCATATAATGGCCTTTTGGCGAGGTTCAGGTCAAGGTTCAGGTTGCATAAGGTCAAAATTTGAAATTGGTTCATATAAATACGAAAGTCATGTTTGCTAGACCAGGTTTGTCTAATAAATAAAGTGGTGGTGGCATTGATTTGTCTGTATCTGGCAATTAAAAGCCATAAAATGCAATTTCAATAAATTACGCCATGAGTTAATCATACTTGGGAGCCATAAGTCAGTCAAAAAGATTGTACTTTAAAACTTGGTGTGAGTATCGTGCATACTTGGTTATCCAACATATATTCCGTTTTTATATTTTTGAAAATTTAGATTTGGGGGGATTTTTCCTAAACAATTCTCTTCTTTTTTGTTTGGGGGGGGGGGGTAAAAAAACTATCAAATATGCAAATCCGATATAGCCATTTTGAAGAAAATGCAATTTTCTTTCATTTGACTTTTTCAATTTGCTTCACAATTCGATTTTCTACGGTTTTTCAAACATTTATATTGTTTCCATCAAAAATGGGATGACCTAACGTCACTAAAAAGTCATTATCTCCCAAACTCCTTCACTAATTTGAATGACTTCAGTTGAGCAAACTACGGGGAGGCGATCTAAAAATTAATCGATCAAAAATTAGGTCATGACGTCATCAAAATAGTCTGAGCTTGCCCTTATAAGGAGATATGATCTAAAAATAGATTGTTTTCCTGACATTCACACCTTCAAACACCATATCACCCCTCAAAAAATGCCCATCACCCCTATATTTTTTTTCGGTTGAAACTGCACGAATCGCGCCATCATATTTTGTTTGTACTTGTATAATCAGATCCCTACTTTGGCAGATATGACCAAAGTAAGGGTCGGCGATCTCAATTTCGGCACCCGCAGCGATCTTAATTTTGATTCGCCACCTGACTTCACGATCTAAAATTGGATTAGCCGGCTGACGACCGATCTAAAAATGTATTTCACGCTGTGGTCGTTGCGTCGCGGAATCAATATTTAGATTGTCATTTACAGTGGAATAAGGGCAATTGCCGAATCTGGTCACATTTATTATTCCGATATATTGATGGACAACATGTTCTCCAACACTTTTTAACCTCCGAGTATGCGTATGTTGCTCCGAATTAGCCTAATGACATAGGCCTCACAGTTTGATACTGCATGCATGCCCAAATATGGCCATAACAAAATCAAAAAATGTATTGATCTATTTTTGATCGCCTCTATGTAGTTTGACCAACTGTCATGTTGAGAGAAGACGTAAAATGGATGCAACATAAAGTACGGAACGTTTCACGTCAACATCTATCATAGTTCTTCAAGATATTGAGCAAATCCGGGAGGGGCAGATTCTGCCCCCGTCCCCCCCCCCCTCCCCGGGGGGCGCGGGTAAACCCTATTTGTAACAGGCTCCTGGCTACCCCTATTTGTAACAGGGGGGGGGGCGGATTCCGCCCCCCCCCCGGAGATCTCGAGATCTACCCGTCAGATTTTCAAAAATGAAACGGCGTTTGGTTCCCCTCAACACGATCTACATTTCTAAATAATAAAACAATCTACATTTTTGATAGGGGGGCAACAGGGGGCAAAAACCACAAATTTTAGTGGTATTTTTTTATCCAACATAGCTTTCATGTTTATCGACCGATTTTAACACAATTAATACGAATCCATAGAGATTGAATTGGAAATTGATATATCACAGTGGCATTTGAAAATTCAAAAATCATAGGCGTGTGCAGGTCACTCAATATGGGGGGTGAAGTAAATGCGTAATAATAAAAACAATTGATTTTTTTTTTTAATAAATGAAATGGTATGTGATTGTGACATTAGACAGAACAGTTAAAAATCATATTTTGCCATAGGCGGTACCAGGTTAGTGAAAAAGGGGGGTAAAATTGGAAAAAATATTAACCGCAGACAAGTTGCTACCCAGCACTATAAATATGTTACTGATCGTAGATAGTTCCTTTTTGCATGTTGTACTTCATCATAGGCGTATCCAGGATAGGCGTATCCAGGATCCAAACTGGGCGGCTCAATACCTTTTGATAAGTATATTATCCGCTATTATGATACTAACTAGTCAACAGTGACTATTTTACTTACAACTTCTATTAACATTGCTTACCCCTCTTTTACCCTACCTGGACTCGCCTATTATCTTATAATCGTTCGTAGAGTAGCCTGTGGTGCGTGTTTCATCCGAAAACTACAGTATGTTATGTCATTGTACGCCCATGCCTCTTAGTTTCCTTGCAATAATATGACCCCCTTTCTTCCATTCCTGAGCGCGCCTCTGCAAAAAAAAAAATACTTTATTCCCTTTCTTGGCCTCATATGTGCATATATAATTATAAGCTAACCGTCTATTGCGCCGTTGTCGCTGGCATATCGTCATCACCAAGCCAGTCACCCCCCTTTTCATGTGCCTGAACACGCCCCTGAAACTCTATATGTAATAAATTATGCAAATAATGGAAGCAGAAGCTATCTTTTACATCTTGATAAATGTAAATTCCCCTTACATTGCTCTATTTGCTTCCCGCCAAGCATTGAATACTTCCTGGAAACCCCCCCCCCCCCTTTTCAAGCCCCTGAAACCGCCTCTGCCATGAAATTGTAATGATATTTCATTAACATCAACTAATTTGCACTTGTTGCAATCACCGTGAACCGATGTAACTCCTTCATACTTGAGACAGTTACGAAGAAACCGTGAAGATCGCATTTCCGTATTATCGCCAAATATCGCCTCCGAACCCACCCAAAACTGTGCCCTGGAACCGCCTCTGTTCAGGTTAAGAACTCAAAATTTTGACTCCAAATGCGGTATTCAATTCTATGAAAAGTCCCAAAATTTAATTGGCCTGCTCCCAGCCGTTCTGGATATATCTGCGAAAAACATGAGGGGGGGGGCGGAATCCGCCCCCCCCTTTTACAAATAGGGTTAAGGAAGAGGCATATTTGACCCGATTAATTGACATATGGGATTGGCGCCCCTCTGGACCATGCCGCCCCTGTCACCGAGGAAATATGCCGCCCTCGGGCCTGAAGCCCCCTGCCTTGGGAAATCCTGGACCCGCCACTGAGATATGCAACAGCAATACTAGAGCTGGAACAGAAGTCTTCCATGTCTGACAAATACGGATACATCTTATTATGACCGCATGCTAAAAAGGAACTGTAAAAACTCGACAATGGATAATGGCGGGAAAGATAATGTCGCCTATCCACATATGCCGTAAGAAAATACATGCCTTCCAAGACAAACGTGCGAGAGCAAACGGAAACACTTATTCGGTCTCGCTGTTTTTGTGTTCGTTTTTTATCTGCCTTCTTCGCCCATTGGCGAGAGTGGCTCGCTCTGCGCCAGACTGTCCGGACCATAGATGGCTTCCACGCCAGAAAGCGGCGATGGTATCATCGTAAGTACCATCCTTTTCAGAGAACCACTGGAGCAAATAGACATGTGAAGAGGTAGGTGTTGGAGGGATCATGTTTATAATTATCACTTGATTCGTACAAACAACGGTGTGAAATGTTAATGATACAGAAATAATATCATACAGAAAGAGATCCAAAATAAAAAGGAAGTGTATGTGTATATGTTTATTTCACAGAACTTAAGACACAGTAAAATAGTATGATAATAAAATAAGTAGTAAGTAGTAATAAGTAGTAAGTAGTAGTAAGTAGTATTAAGTAGAAATAACTAGTAATTAGTAGTAAGTAGTAAGTAGTAATAAGTAGATAGTATGATAATAAATAAAGTAATAAAATGGTAAACATGGCGTGATACTAAAACATATTGTCCTGCTATTTTCTTTTCCGCAGGACAACCATATTCGTTTGTTACGGCTATTACGGCTAAAAGAGCCCCGGTTTGTCCAGCCCATCGGTGTTTGTTTCTAGCGTATTCCGTGTTCTGAATAGTAGCTTCCTAATTTCGTACATACCGGTTTCGAATTTAAAGGCTTGCAAAATAGCCAGTTGTGTCCTTCAGTACGAAACTGTTATTTTGTGTTTACTTTTAATCGATTTAGCAATCGCTCGTTCGTTGATTGCCAAGGCAGCTGACTGCAGCCGATCAAGCTACCAGCGGGCGTAAGAAGAGCAACCAATCAGAGGGTGAGTAGCCAATTAGGTGGGCATTGCAGAGGTATATTTTTTCGGTAACTTGGTAGCGAGTGTTAGCGCCAAATTTGTGTCAGTGAAGCGACAAATATTGGGCTTTGGGGAAGTTTATGCTGTTGTTGGAGGATCAGAACACGGCCGAACCGAGCAAGAGAATGGACCTCATGTTCGTTACACTTGGCTGTGCGTCCCATTTGTTGAGAAAAAACAAACGGAAAAGTTTTCAGAAGAAAACAAAATTGATGACTTAGGGCGAAATTATATTTTTGTTTAAGCCGGAGGAAAATGACCCCAAGCACACAAAAATGATAACTCAACAAATAATGTGCTTCATTGATTTCAACCACAATACAACACATAAGGTATGATTGCAAGCAAAAATATCAATGAGTCGTTTTCTGGATCGTACAGACTTGAAACCCTCGCCCTACTGGGGGTCCTAAAACAACCCCCTTTGAGGGTTTTCTTGCATATCTTTTTAAAAAACGGCGCATTTTTCTGAAATTTGCAGTAGCTGAGTATACAACAATTATACTTATATTGTACAAATTTCATTGAAATTCGTTGAGGAATTTTGGAGATAATGATGTGTCGATGACGTCATGTTGGTGGAAAAACGATAAATGTTTGAAAAATCGTAGAAAACAGAGTTCTTAAGCAAATTACAAACGCAATTAAACAAAGATATGAAATGTATTTTTGTTAAAACAGCAAATCTTGGATTTTAAATATTTTGGGTTTTGATCCCTAAAATTACCAAAAACTGATTTTTTGGAAAAATCACCACAAAATCAAATTTTTCAAAGATGTAAAAAAACGGAATATGTGTGAGAGACCTGAGTATGGACAATACTCAAACCAAATGTAAAGGCAATATCTCTATTTTTGACTGAGTGATGGCTCCCTAAGTGTAAGAAACTTATGACGTCATTTTTTTATAACTTTTTTTTACTTTTGTTGACCAGATACGAATAAAAAGTTACCTTTTCTGTATTTCTGAGACAAAACTGGTCTAGGAACATTCCTTTTTATTTACATTTATAAATTGCTCATTTTGAGGTTTTCTGACAGAGCAAAATCGCCGTTCTGTACGTGGTCGATCGAGGTCATTCACTTGACCTGGAAGGTCACTCGTTGACCCGAAACCTAAAAATTGCATACTGTTAGATTTCAAACATGACAGGCAGCATGTTAGTTCTTACCACGCTGCTCTATCTTGCTTCGTGTGGAAGTGAACAGGTTTTTTTTAGGACCCACGTAGGGCGAAGGTGAAAAAAGCTCCCGTAGGGCGAGGGTTAAGAGCATAGTTAATTAGCAGCCGCGTTTATTTGGGGCGATCGAAACTATCGCGATCCCGAGGCCTTGCATTTGCAAGCGAAACTACTTGCAAAACTCTCACAGATTCACTGGTGTTTATTAAATCGTAGTCCTGTGCAGGCTCTGGTGGGTCCGCTCCTCCGGCGGGGCGCGCGCTGTATGATCTACTGCGCGCGATGACCGGTGATACGGCGGCGGTTGAGTTATTAGGTATCTGATGATATGTGTTAGAGTTGGCGCCTAGAGTCGAGCTCCCCAGCTTTTGCGCCAACTCTACCTTATGTGTACCATATAAATATGTTATTAAACAATAAACATGTTGATGATGATGATCTGCTTCCTTCATGTTTAAAACTTTCAAAAAGTGCCTATGGTTCCTACTTTGAAAGTGAATTTGTTCTTCAGGAAAGACTTGAGGAAAATAACCGTTTTCCGTTCGTTGACACAGACAAAAAATCGAATACATGTGACGTCACAGAAGAAAGTTCTACCAGATGGCGTACCTGTTATGTGTATCTTACGGTGTGCATTATAAAACCGGCGGCGCACATAAAGCGGCACTGTTTACCTAATTCGATTCACCATAACATCGAGACGTGTGACACGTTTGTGACGTAAATCTGAAAATGACGTCATGTTGTATAATATTGTATTTCATGAATATCTCCACAGTTCCCGGGTTTTATGAAAAATTAATAGCAGAACAATTATCTGCGTATTCTGTTTCGTCATTTTATAGCATTCGCTCGAATCTACCAAGGTGGACACTTCCCTTTAATGAGCTACTGGTAGTTGGTTTCAGTAAACTGTAAGGGACTAAGTGTGTGTATTGGAGCTTTGATATGGGAATTGGGTAGCCAGGGCTTTCATCAAATGCATCTCAATCGATAAAGTCGCTGGTATGCGACGCAAAGCTCCCAGCATCTCCGTGTTAAAATAAACTAAGCCGAAGACCATTCTACGACTAATAGGACAACTGGAACTAGCATACACATTTCACTTCAAGAATGCGTAGGCATTACATGCCAAGCGGTATATTTTGCAATACTATTGAAACTCCTTCAGGTGTGACACCGCCAAAACCCATCTCCGGTCCTGCCTCCGGAGGGTGCTGCTAATTCTGGCGCAGCTGGCGCGAAATTGGTGCACCTGGAGCCGGCACCAGCTGGTGTGGGCGGCGACAGCGGCGCGGCGGTGGCGGCGGTGGCGCGGCGGTGGCGCGGCGGTGGCGCGGCGGTGGCGCGGCGGTGGCAGCAAGAGTAGTGATATAACCGTCCGTCCAGCCGCGGTCGGTCGGATGGGGGGGGGAGAGCAACGTAGACAATCAGTGGAGGGTTAGTGTAAAGTTTGGGGAGATGGAAGAAGAAGAAGAAGAAGAAGAGATGGACGGTGGCTGAGCACGTCTAGGATAACGGACAGAACGACCAAACGGTGGTCTCCAAAGCAGTGGCACAGTTGCATTCACTGTGCGTCACTTTTTATAATTGTTGTTTGCTTCTATCAAATTGTGACATGTGGCATTTCCAATGCAACGTTGAGATAAAAATGAAATGTTCAATCTTGCTCACCTGCAAATTTCCAGTAGGTATGTATGCTGGTAAATAGCCTGTTACCGTCATAAAATCCAGTTATTCTTTCAAACAGGAAGACGAGATGAGAAGTAAATTTCTGCATGAAGCAACACAACCCTGACTTGTATTGCTTCATTTAAAAGCCGCCTTATTCAGACCCATCCACCACCCATTATGCAGCAAATCCAAACATTTCAACAACAGTAATCACCAGAAACGAGCACTGCTCGCTCGCTCGACCGCCCAACCGAGTCCCGGGCTTTTAGTGAAGTGCCGAGTACCGCATTTGGCTGCAGACATAATTCCTGTTTCAGTTTGACGTTCAAACGACCCCGGAGCCCCTGCAGCCCTCACAGTCAGGCTGAGAGCTTTGGAAGCTCCAGTCCGAAGCACGACATCCACGCCATGAGGCTCCGAATTTCTCAGACAATTCAGGAACTGGCTGTATTTGCTCTATGCCCGGCGATGCCGCGTTCTAAAGCTCTCGTGGCGGTCCAACGCAGTGGCTGCATAATTTTCCGGGAATGGATTAGGATACCCGAAGCTCCGTTTCAGATCTTGGCGTTGCATTTGGTCAGTAGCTGCAGTCATGCTGACACACATGATCCACATGTCTACACAGACGTGACTGAGCTCCGTGAGAGTAGCCATAAGCTTTGATGCCTTTGAATGTAGGCATCGCTAGCCTGGAAAATGTTCACATGAAAGTTAAGTTTTTGTCAATCAACTTCTCTAAAAAGAAATGCTGGAAATAATAGTTATAGATTTCAGCAATGCTTGAGTAAGTACAACAGAACTAATCTTATTTTTTGCAATTTATTTTAATGCGTATTTTAGAGAAATAGCTCTGATTTTTGTATGACTTATTTCGTTTAATATCTCCAGTCAAGTAATTCAATGCATTCATAAGAAAGCAAACTCTGGGTAAATTCACCTTTTTTATATGTAAATGCTAGGAACTAACAATCATAGTCTTCAACACTTGTGTAAAAGCATGATTGCTCTTTTTCCAATATATTGTAACCCTCGCCCTACGGGAGCTTTTTTCACCTTCGCCCTACCTGTACTACTTCGCACCTTTCGCCTGACAGCCCCCTCCCCCTGTTAACTTCTAAACCAAGCAACTTAGAGCAATGTGGTAAGAACCAGCATGTAGCCTGTCATGAGTGGAATCTAACAGTATACGATTTTTAGGTTTCAGGTCAACGAGTAACCTTCCAGGTCAAGTGAATGACCTCGGATTTACCACGTCCAGAACAGCGATTTTTCTCTTCAGAAAACCTCAAAATGATAAATTGATAAATGTAAATAAAAAGGCATGTTTCTAGACCAGTTTTGGCTCAGAAATAGAGAAAAGGTAATTCTTTGCTCGTATCTTATAAAAAAGTCAAAAAAAGTTATTAAAAATGACGTCATGGATTTCTCACACTTAGGGAGCTCTCACTCAGTCAAAAATGAAGATATTGCTTTGCAATTGTGTATGGGTATTGTCCATACTAGTTCTCTCACATATATTCCGGTTTTTCTAAAATCTTTGAAAATGTTGATTTTGTGGGGATTTTTCCTTATTTTTTATTTTTATTTTAGGGGTCAAAAACTTAAAATTGTGGACATCCGAGATTACCATTTTTAAGAAAATGTCATGTTATATATTTGGTGAATTGCGTTTGCAATTGCCTTTAAAACTCTGTTTTCTACCATTTTTCACATATTTATCGTTTTTTCACCAACATGACGTCATCAAAACATGATTATCTGCCAAACCACTAACCAATTTCAATTAAATTTTTAAGCATTCGTATAATTGTTGTAAATTCAGCTACCAAAAATTTCCGAAAGATGCATTGCATGTATAAAAAGTTATTCAAGAAAAACCTCAGGGGGGCTGTCAGACCCCCCCCCCCCCCCCCCCCCCACCCCACCGTAGGGCGAGGGTTAATACACATGTTTAAACAATCATACTCATTTATCTCTGCATGTGTCGTTTCGTCTAATGTCTTTAGTCAGCTAATTAAACAGCCAACATGTTGCCTGCCCAGCTACAAGCTTATCACCTGCACATACAGGAATTTCAAATCACGACTCTTAAGAACCTTCCACCCGATAACAGTCCCCATTTATATTGTTTTGTTCCGCAGTCACCGATAAAGTAATGCAGAAGTCATTGTCAGTCTGCAGAGATCCGCTCCACAGGCTGAATGCCACTCAGCTATTGTAATGCAACCAAATCCCGGATGTTAGCTGTAGTGGCTGCGGAAATCCATTCCGTTCACCGCTCATCATGCTGCAGACATATTGAGTGGGGACTGCGTAGCAGTGGTGCTTGTGAAGGAACAATGATGATGTTTCTAAAGCGAAAACGTTAGGAAAGGAACACTAATGTCAGTGAAAGAGCAATGATGCTAGTTAAGTAACAATGATGTTGGTGAAGGAGCAATGATACTGGTGAATAAGCAGTGGTGCTCGCGAAGGAGCAATGATGTTGACAGATGAGCAATGTTGTTAGTAAAGGAGCAATGCTGTTGGTAAAAGAGCTATAATGCTGGTAAAGGAGCTATAATGCTGGTAAAGGAGCAATAATGCTGGTAAAGGAACAGAAATGCTTGTAAAAGAGCAGTGAGGATGGCTCGCTAGGGCCAGTGAAGCGTGAAGGATTGAGCGAAGGGTCAGACAATGAACGACTATCATTCACAGAAAATGGCTTCATTTTTGTGTTCTGAAGTTTCATGTCTGTACGATATACCTTAGCTGAGATATAAACGTGACCATTCATCTTGATGGACAACGGCCGACGGCTCGACGCCCACTCGAGCGCAATTTTGACGGTATTTGACTTTCTTATATCAACGAATCGATTCCGTTCAACATAAGCATTCAAACGCACGAAATGAAATGATGCCAATGGGCTCTTCCTATAAGCGCTTATGAGCTCCAATGAAATTGCACAGCGTATGTGGATAAATTGAAACGCAATGCAAATATCCCCTCTGTTGCTCGAATCCACGCCTTTGATGTCTCTACGGCAACCCTTGTGAGAATTCCGTACGCAATTCACTGGCTAGCACATCAGGACCAGGAGCCTCCATATAGATCCCAGATTGGGATTCCATATCCATATACAGTATACACCTTTAGGAGTCCCATCCCTCCTCCATAGATGCTTCACAGTTCCGATCTTTGCAGACCAAGAGCCGCCATACCGAGCCCATTAACCCGGCAGTCACTGGGGTATTCCCGGTAACACGACTCACTGGGGGGAGGCGCGGAACTTTTTTTAGTCCCCCTGGTATCTTCAGAACCAATGATCGCAGCTGGACGCACAAGGCGGTATTCGAAAGCCCTCAATTAGATAAACCTAACGTACACTTACACATTTCAAATGAAGGTCATATGTCAGGTCACGGTCAAGTCAAACGTCAACATCGAGGTATTTGAGTTTCTGGACCATACTTCCCATCCATAGCCTTCGATTGCGCCCATGATCACCCAAAGTGCTGTTAAAGGTATGATACACATCCCACATGAGCTAAAGTGAGATGGTTGGCAAAGATCAAGGTCAAGGTCAGGTCACAAAAGGTCACTATACACAAAATATCTACGAAAGTCATGCAGCACATGTTTAATGGATGCTTTTACGCGTATAATTCGATAGTGATAGTCATTTTACCACCTGACTTCATTTACGTGAAGTTAGTGTCAAGTTCAGGTCAAGTTCAGGTCACTGAAGGTCAAAATTTGAAAGTGATAAATATAAATGAAAAGGGCATGTTTCTGTCAGTTTTGTCTCAGAAATACAGTGCTGGCATTTATATGTCTGTATCTGGTCAAATAAAGCAAAAAAAACGCAATTCGAAAATATGACGTCATGATTTAACCCATACGATATGCCATATATACGATATGCCACGATATGTTATGCCATAAGTCAATAACAAAAGATAATATCATTTTGAAATTTGGTATGGTAGTTGCCCATATGTGGTTATCTGACATATATTCCGTTTTTTAATATCTTTGCAAAAATTTGATTTTGTGGGCACTTAAAAAACTTTTGTGTTAAATTTTTGGGGTAAAAAAACAAAAGTTTCAAACTTTCCAGATAGCTAATTTGTAGCCCTTGCAATTTTCTACCTTTTAGCGTTTTTGGATTGCATGTAAAAATGATGCCCGGAAAGGTACATATTTTTTTGAAAGTGTGGCGTCGATATCTGCATTAGTTTTTTAGATATTCTCAATATTCCTCAGGGGGGCTAAAAAAGCCCCCCCCCCCCCAGTGACTCGCGGGTTAAGACCATCCGATCCCTATCCATACCGACCCCATTAACCCGCGCCCTGGTGGTGGTGGTGGTGGTGGTGAGGGGGTCATTTTGACCACCCGGCAGTGTTTCAATCATAGCAGGAAAATGGCAGCGTGGAGCACTGCCAAATTTTGCATAGCTGTCTGGGCATCAATTACCCACACTTTGTTAAAGTTTTTACCCCAGGTCATGTCAGATTAGGTCACCAGGTAACTTGAAGTGACCTTACCTCTTAAAATGTCTGTGATCGTGCCAAAGCTACAGTTTTGGTCGGAAAGATTTGAAACTTACAGGATATCAATGAGGATATGAGTACCTCCAACTCGTTTATCTAGATTGTTTTGATATCGGTGACCTAAGCTCAGGTAAATTTTCTGACCTCCCCATTATAAGTGAATGGGAAAATATACAAATGCTTCTTACTATTCAACTAATCTGCATGGTATCAGGTCAATTCTTTCAGAATCATGTTATTTTAGCTAATTATTGATGACCCAGGTGCAATTGCTGCTTAATGACCCTTGCAAGGTCATATGAGGTCATCTGAGGTCATCATCAATGTTTTGATAATAACTATTGATAGAATAAATATAGAGACTAGTGGATGGCATCACTGTGTTTCGCTTGTTACGCTGCGTCACTCTATATGCAACATGACCTACCTGGGTCACCGAATGACCTTGACCTGAGGACAAATTTTGAATTTGACCTAACTGGGTCACAAGTAATATGTCACGATGCGCCTTGATGGGATAAACACGATGAGGGCAGCAGTATTACTCTATCTTTATTCAGTAAAAGTTATTTGCGAAAAACACTTTTGCCAAAATCAGACCTTTTTACATTTCATGACCTATAGAGCCTTCAATATTGACCTGAAGCCGAATTTGAGGTCACACTTCCGATTGCAAATTATAATATCTTGCTATTGCTTGCTTCCGTTTGCTCCTAGATATCATAGTTTTCGAGATATTTGGGAATGTTTGAAGCCGATGTCGAAAAACTGGAAAATGTGACCTTTGATGACCCCTGGTGACCTCAATGATCACCTGAGGAAAACAAAACACTTGAAGTAACTTGGAATGTCCATGTCGATAGCTTTCGAACGCTCTTTTCTGCGTCTTTCCAGTACCTTTAGTTTTCGAGTTACGGGGGGTCATTTTGACCCCCACAATGACGAAGTTGTCTCAGAGGCCCACCGGTGCGCGGGTTAAGACCATCCGATCCCTATCCATACCGACCACATTAATACCATCCGATCCCTATCCATACCGACCCCATTATAAGACCATCCGATCCCTATCCATACTGACCCCATTATAAGACCATCCGATCCCTATCCATACTGACCCCATTATAAGACCATCCGATCCCTATCCATACTGACCCCATTATAAGACCATCCGATCCCTATCCATACCGACCACATTAATACCATCCGATATCATTATAAGATTTATTAATATCCATACCGACCCCATTATAAGACTATCCGATCCCTATCCATACCGACCCCATTATAAGACCATCCGATCCCTATCCATACCGACCCCATTATAAGACTATCCGATCCCTATCCATACCGACCACATTAAGACCATCCGATCCCTATCCATACCGACCACATTAATACCATCCGATCCCTATCCATACCGACCCCATTATAAGAATATCCGATCCCTATCCATACCGACCCCATTATAAGACCATCCGATCCCTATCCATACCGACCCCATTATAAGACAATCCGATCCCTATCCATACCGACCCCATTAATACCATCCGATCCCTCTCCATACCGACCCCATTATAAGTCTATCCGATCCCTATCCATACTGACCCCATTAATACCATCCGCTCCCTCTCCATACCGACCCCATTATAAGACTATCCGATCCCTATCCATACTGACCCCATTATAAGACTATCCGATCCCTATCCATACCGACCCCATTAATACCATCCGATCCCTCTCCATACCGACCCTATTATAAGACTATCAGATCCCTATCCATACTGACCCCATTATAAGACTATCCGATCCCTATCCATACCGACCCCATTAATACCATCCGCTCCCTATCCATACTGACCCCATTATAAGACTATCCGATCCCTATCCATACCGACCCCATTATAAGACCATCCGATCCCTATCCATACCGACCCCATTATAAGACTATCCGATCCCTATCCATACCGACCCCATTAATACCATCCGATCCCTATCCATACCGACCCCATTATAATACCATCCGATCCCTATCCATACTGACTCCATTATAAGACCATCCGATCCCTATCCATACTGACCCCATTAATACCATCCGCTCCCTATCCATACTGACCCCATTATAAGACCATCCTATCCCTATCCATACCGACCCCATTAATACCATCCGATCCCTATCCATACTGACCCCATTATAAGACTATCCGATCCCTATCCATACCGACCCCATTAATACCATCCGCTCCCTATCCATACTGACCCCATTATAAGACTATCCGATCCCTATCCATACCGACCCCATTATAAGACCATCTGATCCCTATACATACTGACTCCATTATAAGACCATCCGATCCCTATCCATACTGACCCCATTATAAGACCATCCGATCCCTATCCATACTGACCCCATTATAAGACCATCCGATCCCTATCTATACTGACCCCATTATAAGACTATCCGATCCCTATCCATACCGACCCCATTATAAGACCATCCGATCCCTATCCATACTGACTCCATTATAAGACCATCCGATTCCTATCCATACTGACCCCATTATAAGACCATCCGATCCCTATCCATACTGACCCCATTATAAGACCATCCGATCCCTATCCATACCGACCCCATTAATACCATCCGATCCCTATCCATACTGACCCCATTGTAAGACTATCCTATCCCTATCCATACTGACTCCATTATAAGACCATCCGATCCCTATCCATACCGCCCCATTATAAGACCATCCGATCCCTATCCATACTGACCCCATTATAAGACCATCCGATCCCTATCCATACCGACCCCATTATAAGACCATCCGATCCCTATCCATACTGACCCAATTATAAGACCATCCGATCCCTATCCATACCGACCCCATTATAAGACCATCCTATCCCTATCCATACCGACTCCATTATAAGACTATCCGATCCCTATCCATACCGACCCCATTAATACCATCCGATCCCTATCCATACCGACCCCATTATAAGACTATCCGATCCCTATCCATACCGACCACATTAATACCATCCGATCCCTATCCATACCGACCCCATTATAAGACCATCCGATCCCTATCCATACCGACCACATTAATACCATCCGATCCCTATCCATACCGACCCCATTATAAGACCATCCGATCCCTATCCATACCCACCACATTAATACCATCCGATCCCTATCCATACTGACCCCATTATAAGACCATCCGATCCCTATCCATACCGACCCCATTATAAGACCATCCGATCCCTATCCATACTGATCCCATTATAAGACCATCCGATCCCTATCCATACCGACCCCATTAATACCATCCGATCCCTATCCATACCGACCCCATTATAAGACTATCCGATCCCTATCCATACCGAACCCATTAATACCATCCAATCCCTATCCATACTGACCCCATTATAAGACTATCCGATCCCTATCCATACCGACCCCATTAATACCATCCGATCCCTATCCATACCGACCCCATTATAAGACTACCCGATCCCTATCCATACCGACCACATTAATACCATCCGATCCCTATCCATACCGACCCCATTATAAGACCTTCCTATCCCTATCCATACTGACCCCATTATAAGACCATCCGATCCCTATCCATACCGACCCCATTATAAGACCATCCGATCCCTATCCATACCGACCCCATTAATACCATCCGATCCCTATCCATACCGACCCCATTATAAGACCATCCGATCCCTATCCATACTGACCCCATTATAAGACCATCCGAACCCTATCCATACCGACCCCATTAATACCATCCGATCCCTATCCATACTGACCCCATTATAAGACCATCCGATCCCTATCCATACCGACCCCATTAATACCATCCGATCCCTATCCATACTGACCCCATTATAAGACCATCCGATCCCTATCCATACCGACCCCATTAATACCATCCGATCCCTATCCATACCGACCCCATTATAAGACTGTCCGATCCCTATCCATACCGACCCCATTATAAGACCATCCGATCCCTATCCATACTGACCCCATTATAAGACCATCCGATCCCTATCCATACCGACCCCATTATAAGACCTTCCGATCCCTATCCATACTGACCCCAGTATAAGACCATCCGATCCCTATCCATACCGACCCCATTATAAGACCATCCGATCCCTATCCATACTGACCCCATTATAAGACCATCCGATCCCTATCCATACCGACCCCATTAATACCATCCGATCCCTATCCATACTGACCCCATTATAAGACCATCCGATCCCTATCCATACCGACCCCATTAATACCATCCGATCCCTATCCATACCGACCCCATTATAAGACTATCCGATCCCTATCCATACCGACCTCATTATAAGACCATCCGATCCCTATCCATACTGACCCCATTATAAGACCATCCGATCCCTATCCATACCGACCCCATTAATACCATCCGATCCCTATCCATACCGACCCCATTATAAGACTATCCGATCCCTATCCATACCGACCCCATTAATACCATCCGATCCCTATCCATACCGACCCCATTATAAGACCATCCGATCCCTATCCATACCGACCCCATTAATACCATCCGATCCCTATCCATACTGACCCCATTATAAGACCATCCGATCCCTATTCATACCGACCCCATTAATACCATCCGATCCCTATCCATACCGACCCCATTATAAGACTATCCGATCCCTATCCATACCGACCCCATTATAAGACCATCCGATCCCTATCCATACCGACCCCATTATAAGACTATCCGATCCCTATCCATACCGACCCCATTAGAAGACCATCCGATCCCTATCCATACTGACTCCATTATAAGACCATCCGATCCCTATCCATACCGACCCCATTAATACCATCCGATCCCTATCCATACCGACCCCATTATAAGACTATCCGATTCCTATCCATACCGACCCCATTAATACCATCCGATCCCTATCCATACCGACCCCATTAATACCATCCGATCCCTATCCATACTGACCCCATTATAAGACCATCCGATCCCTATCCATACCGACCCCATTAATACCATCCGATCCCTATACATACCGACCCCATTAATACCATCCGATCCCTATCCATACCGACCCTATTATAAGACCATCCGATCCCTATCCATACTGACCCCATTATTAGACCATCCGATCCCTATCCATACCGACCCCATTAATACCATCCGATCCCTATCCATACTGACCTCATTATAAGACCATCCGATCCCTATCCATACCGACCCCATTATAAGACTATCCGATCCCTATCCATACCGATCCCATTATAAGACCATCCGATCCCTATCCATACCGACCACATTAATACCATCCGATCCCTATCCATACCGACCCCATTATAAGACTATCCGATCCCTATCCATACCGACCCCATTATAAGACCATCCGATCCCTATACATACCGACCACATTAATACCATCCGATCCCTATCCATACCGACCACATTAATACCATCCGATCCCTATCCATACTGACCCCATTATAAGACCATCCAATCCCTATCCATACCGACCCCATTATAAGACTATCCGATCCCGATCCATACCGACCACATTAATGCCATCCGATCCCTATCCATACTGACCCCATTATAATACCATCCGATCCCTATCCATACTGACCCCATTAATACCATCCGATCCCTATCCATACTGACCCCATTATAAGACCATCCGATCCCTATCCATACTGACCCCATTATAAGACCATCCGATCCCTATCCATACTGACCCCATTAAGACCATCCGATCCCTATCCATACCGACCCCATTATAAGACTATCCGATCCCTATCCATACATACCCCATTATAAGACCATCCGATCCCTATCCATACCGACCACATTAATACCATCCGATCCCTATCCATACCGACCCCATTATAAGACTATCCGATCCCTATCCATACCGACCACATTAATACCATCCGATCCCTATCCATACTGACCCCATTATAAGACCATCCGATCCCTATCCATACTGACCCCATTATAAGACCATCCGATCCCTATCCATACCGACCACATTAATACCATCCGATCCCTATCCATACCGACCCCATTATAAGACCATCCGATCCCTATCCATACCGACCACATTAATACCATCCGATCCCTATCCATACCGACCCCATTATAAGACTATCCGATCCCTATCCATACCGACCACATTAATACCATCCGATCCCTATCCATACTGACCCCATTATAAGACCATCCGATCCCTATCCATACTGACCCCATTATAAGACCATCCGATCCCTATCCATACTGACCCCATTATAAGACCATCCGATCCCTATCCATACCGACCACAATAATACCATCCGATCCCTATCCATACTGACCCCATTATAAGACCATCCGATCCCTATCCATACCGACCCCATTAATATCATCCGATCCCTATCCATACCGACCCCATTATAAGACTATCCGATCCCTATCCATACCGACCACATTAATACCATCCGATCCCTATCCATACTGACCCCATTATAAGACCATCCGATCCCTATCCATACCGACCACATTAATACCATCCGATCCCTATCCATACTGACCTCATTATAAGACCATCCGATCCCTATCCATACCGACCCCATTATAAGACTATCTGATCCCTATCCATACCGACCCCATTATAAGACCATCCGATCCCTATCCATACCGACCACATTAAGACCATCCGATCCCTATCCATACTGACCCCATTATAAGACTATCCGATCCCTATCCATACCGACCCCATTATAAGACCATCCGATCCCTATCCATACCGACCCCATTATAAGACCATCCGATCCCTATTCATACTGACCCCATTATAAGACCATCCGATCCCTATCCATACCGACCACATTAATACCATCCGATCCCTATCCATACCGACCCCATTATAAGACTATCCGATCCCTATCCATTCCGACCACATTAAGACTATCCGATCCCTATCCATACCGACCACATTAAGACCATCCGATCCCTATCCATACCGACCCCATTATAAGACTATCCGATCCCTATCCATACCGACCACATTAAGACTATCCGATCCCTATCCATACCGACCACATTAAGACTATCCGATCCCTATCCATACCGACCCCATTAATACCATCCGATCCCTATCCATACCGACCCCATTATAAGACCATCCGATCCCTATCCATACCGACCCCATTATAAGACTATCCGATCCCTATCCATACCGACCCCATTAATACCATCCGATCCCTATCCATACTGACCCCATTATAAGACTATCCGATCCCTATCCATACCGACCCCATTAATACCATCCGATCCCTATCCATACCGACCCCATTATAAGACCATCCGATCCCTATCCATACCGACCCCATTATAAGACCATCCGATCCCTATCCATACCGACCCCATTAATATTATCCGATCCCTATCCATACCGACCCCATTATAAGACTATCCGATCCCTATCCATACCGACCCCATTATAAGACTATCCGATCCCTATCCATACCGACCCCATTATAAGACCATCCGATCCCTATCCATACCGACCACATTAAGACCATCCGATCCCTATCCATACTGACCCCATTATAAGACTATCCGATCCCTATCCATACCGACCCCATTATAAGACCATCCGATCCCTATCCATACCGACCCCATTATAAGACCATCCGATCCCTATCCATACCGACCCCATTATAAGACTATCCGATCCCTATCCATACCGACCCCATTATAAGACCATCCGATCCCTATCCATACCGACCCCATTAATACTATCCGATCCCTATCCATACCGACCCCATTATAAGACCATCCGATCCCTATCCATACTGACCCCATTAAGACCATCCGATCCCTATCCATCCTGACCCCATTATAAGACTATCCGATCCCTATCCATACCGACCCCATTATAAGACTATCCGATCCCTATCCATACTGACCCCATTATAAGACTATCCGATCCCTATCCATACCGACCCCATTAATACCATCCGATCCCTATCCATACCGACCCCATTATAAGACTATCCGATCCCTATCCATACCGACCCCATTAATACCATCCGATCCCTATCCATACTGACCCCATTATATGACCATCCGATCCCTATCCATACCGACCACATTAATACCATCCGATCCCTATCCATACTGACCACATTAAGACCATCCGATCCCTATCCATACCGACCCCATTATAAGACCATCCGATCCCTATCCATACCGACCACATTAATACCATCCGATCCCTATCCATACTGACCCCATTAAGACCATCCGATCCCTATCCATACTGACCCCATTATAAGACCATCCGATCCCTATCCATACTGACCCCATTATAAGACCATCCGATCCCTATCCATACCGACCCCATTAATACCATCCGATCCCTATCCATACCGACCCCATTATAAGACTATCCGATCCCTATCCATACCGACCCCATTATAAGACCATCCGATCCCTATCCATACCGACCACATTAATACCATCCGATCCCTATCCATACCGACCCATTATAAGACTATCCGATCCCTATCCATACCGACCCCATTATAAGACTATCCGATCCCTATCCATACCGACCACATTAAGACTATCCGATCCCTATCCATACCGACCACATTAAGACTATCCGATCCCTATCCATACCGACCCCATTATAAGACTATCCGATCCCTATCCATACTGACCCCATTATAAGACCATCCGATCCCTATCCATACCGACCCCATTAATACCATCCGATCCCTATCCATACTGACCCCATTATAAGACCATCCGATCCCTATCCATACTGACCCCATTATAAGACTATCCGATCCCTATCCATATTGACCCCATTATATGACCATCCGATCCCTATCCATACCGACCACATTAATACCATCCAATCCCTATCCATACTGACTACATTAAGACCATCCGATCCCTATCCATACTGACCCCATTATAAGACCATCCGATACCTATCCATACTGACCTCATTATAAGACCATACGATCCCTATCCATACCGACCCCATTATAAGAGCATCCGATCCCTATCCATACCGACCCCATTATAAGACCATCCGATCCCTATCCATACTGACCCCATTATAAGACCATCCGATCCCTATCCATACCGACCCCATTATAAGACCATCCGATCCCTATCCATACTGACCCCATTATAAGACCATCCGATCCCTATCCATACCGACCCCATTATAAGACAATCCAATCCCTATCCATACCGACCACATTAATACCATCCGATCCCTATCCATACCGACCCCATTATAAGACCATCCGATCCCTATCCATACTGACCCCATTATAAGACCATCCGATCCCTATCCATACTGACTCCATTATAAGACCATCCGATCCCTATCCATACTGACCCCATTATAAGACCTTCCGATCCCTATCCATACCGACCCCATTATAAGACCATCCGATCCCTATCCATACCGACCCCATTAATACTATCCGATCCCTATCCATACCGACCCCATTCATATTATCCGATCCCTATCCATACCGACCCCATTAATACTATCCGATCCCTATCCATACCGACCACATTAAGACCATCCGATCCCTATCCATACCGACCACATTAAGACCATCCGATCCCTATCCATACCGACCCCATTAAGACCATCCGATCCCTATCCATACCGACCACGTTAAGACCATCCGATCCCTATCCATACTGACCCCATTATAAGACCATCCGATCCCTATCCATACTGACCCCATTATAAGACTATCCGATCCCTATCCATACCGACCCCATTAATACTATCCGATCCCTATCCATACCGACCCCATTAAGACTATCCGATCCCTATCCATACACACCCTCAGAAGACCCCTCTATCCTTCCCCTCTATCTTTCTCCTCTATCCTTCTGGATGCTTCACAACCTCCCGACCCCTGCTGTTCAGGAGCCGTCATATAAACCCCCATAGAGATCACTCATATCCATACATCCATACATATCCATCAATATCCATATATACCCTCAGGAGTCCCCTCTTCCTTCCCATGCGACCTCACAGCCATCCGACCTCCATGACCCGGCAGCTGAAGCCCCGGCCCCAGCACGCCAATAAATCCGCCTCGACGATTCCTTTAGCATCCCATAAATCCCCGTCGATCTGCCGATCGGCCGGCGGACGTGCCCCGAGGCGCTGACGACCTCCCCCTCCCCCTCCGACCCCCTGCCCACGACCCTGGGCTGGCGCTGAGATTTGAGCCGGCTGAGGGGGCAGCAGCAACAGGAGGTATGGCCTGTTGAAGGTTGACGGAACGTGGACCAGATGACACCGCGGGTCAAATCTCAGGGGAGGACGGAGTAGGTCTGTTACGCAGTGGTGGGAGGTTCGCAGTAAATTGAGGTCAACAGTTACTCGGAAGGGTAGACTATACACACCGCAAGGCGAATTGTTCCCTGAACGCGCTGTTGGCAGAGGCTAAAAAGGTGACAACGGCAGGATACGATGTCAAAATTGGAGACCATTGTGCGTTTGCCATTGTGGAAACGGTCAAAACGACGTAATTAAATGATATTTACAACTGTGACATTTTTCGATAGAAGCTAGTTTTAAATCATTTTTAATAGGCATTTTAACATTTCACCTAGGACTAATGTAGCTCTACCCCTGGCAGGGTAACACTAGAGAACAGGTTAAGACAAGTATAGGCCTCTGCTTTCCTTGAATTAAAAGCGGCCCCATCGCCAAACTGCTAAACATTGTCAGCAGCAATGTGATCAAATAAATTAACTGCGATGGTTTTATGACTACAAACCTTTCAATGCCACTATCGCCGCAAAAAGTGACTTTTGCCAGAGTCTAGTTCCCGTCACATGGCTTATAGCCAGGCTATTAATCTGTCTGTGACTTCAGCGATAAAGCGCATCCGCGGATATTGACTGCCACTAGACTGCCTTGAATGCCTTCTGGCGGAATTGATAACCAACTGTCTGATTGCGTTCTTGTATACTGTAAATGAAATATGACAGCGACAAATGATTGAACCTGCACCAACAATTGGCAGGCATCTTCCAATTTAGGATATTGAAAATGAAAGACAATATAGTGTTACTTTGTCTTATAAGGCACGCCTGCGCGTCATTGACATTTAATGTGACTTATCTGATAAACTTCGAACTGTTATCAGTTCAAAGACAATATTTTATGACCAAGGGCAATCCAAGAGTTTATAGAAATCCGTCATCTCCAGCCATGATTATGCTTCACGTTAACTTTTGAAGTATTCTACATTTCTACTCTGAAAACACTCTTAACCCGGCATTGACTGGGTTCTCAACCGAATGCCAATGACCTGGGGGGATGCGTTAAAAGCCCCCCCCCCCCTGGTTATCTTCCGAACCAATCATCGTAGTGAGACGCGCAAGACGGAATTCGAAAGCTCACAATGAGAAGAATCTAAATCATGCTCAACAATTTCAAAATGAGGTAAAATGTCAAGTCACGGTCAGGTCAAAGGTCAAAATCGCCGTATTTGAGTTTATGAGCCATACTTTCTATCAAAGTTTCGATTACGACCATGATCACCAAAAGTGCTGCCAAAGGTATGATACACATCCCGTATAAGCTAAAGTGAGATTGTTGGCCAAGGTCAAGGTCAAGGTCAGGTCACAAAAGGTTACTATGCCCAAAATATCTACGAAAGTCATGCAACACATGTTTTATGAGTTATTTTCCACGTATAATTCGATAGTGATAGTCATTTTACCACCTGACTTCATTTACGTGAAGTTAATGTCAAGTTCATGTCAAGTTCAGGTCAATGAAGGTCAAACAAATATTGCTAAATCTAAATAAACAAGGTATGTTTCTAGATCAGTTTTGTCTCCGACATACAGTGGTGCCATTTATGTGTCTGTATCTGGTCAATAAAAGTATAAAAAGCAATTTGTAAATATAACGTCATGAGTTACCAATACTTTAATATGCCATAAGTCAGTCAAAAATGGTGATATCATTCTGAAATGTGGTATGGCAGTTGCCCATATGTGGTTCTCTGACATTTATTCCGTTTTTTTTAATGTCTTTGAAATATTTGATTTTGTGGGCATCCCCCCCCCCCCCAACAACAAAAAAAAAACTTTTTGCATTTTTGCGGGGTAAAAAACCAAAATGTTCACAAATCCGAGATAGCCATGTTGTAGCCCCCTTGCCATTTGTTAGCTTTTGATGTTTTTGGATTGCATTTTTCCAAAAATATCGCATTTGTGCGGCCTGTTACATTTTAACTGATTTTGGTTTAAAACTCGTGTGTAGTGACGTCACTAAATTCGCTATAACTCAAACAAATTTCGACGAAATGTCTTTACTTTTTAACGGAAGACGTAAACGTGATTTCTAAGAAGGTACCCGAGGTTTCATGTTGATAGCACTATTGGTTTCTGAGCTATTACGAAAATTCATCAGGGGAGGCGTTTAACGCCCCCCCCCCCCGTCAATGGCGGGATACAGGGAATGTTTCACCTTTGTAGTAGTTTTAAACCGAGATATCCATTATCTTAGGCCGTTATTGAAATGTCTAAACTACCAAGATAATTTTTCCTCAAACTTAACCGTTTTTAAGCAATTTAATTTACCATTTGCAAAATGACTCCAGGCTGGTGCAGCCGCTGATTGGCTGACACATTTTTTCCGCCAATCCCACTTTGTCAGCCAATCAGCGGCGGTCTATAGTTCAATAATGATGTCATTCGCCCAAATCTAAAAACTTAATTTGTATAAAGTTAAGTGACTTTTCGAGTGAAAAAAATATCACCATCGTTCTCAGCAGCACTTACTTCACATCTTTTACTACAACCAGCATATATTTGACAATTTTCAGAAGGTGAAACATTCCCTTTAATGAAATCGAGCAAATAGTATTTTCTTGCGTACGTAACTGCCATCAATATTATAAACATAATATAATAGTGAATTTGTTTTCACCACAAATAACACGAGGATACTCTCTTAGTGAAAGTGCGGATTCGTAAGCGAAGAAAATAGCAGTGTGTTTCAGCATGAATCCACCGGATTAATGGCATCTTCACCGCACACCACCAAGACATCCTCACCATACAGCCGGAGCATAACAAGTTAAGCTACTGAGATACAAATACATGAGCAGCAATCATGATGACATATTTCTAAGCTACATCACCGCAGATAACATACGCCAACTTCACCGACTATCTTTGACAGGCCGCCGTGAGATGTTTTAGAAAGCTTCTAACATGACCGCCAGCAGTATCACGTTACAGATTGCACGTTTATCACGTTGCTCTTCGCCTCCACTAGACCATTCAGTCACCGAGCAGCGGTTACGTAACCACTCAGTCACCGAGCAGCGGTTACGTAACCACTCAGTCACCGAGCAGCGGTTACGTACCCACTCAGTGACCGAGCAGCGGCTACGCAACCACTCAGTCACCGAGGAGCGGTTACGTAACCACTCAGTCACCGAGGAGCGGTTACGTAACCACTCAGTGACCGAGCAGCGGTTACGTAACCACTCAGTGACCGGGCAGCGGTTACGTAACCACTCCGTCACCTAGCCGCGGTTACGTAACCACTCAGTGACTGAGCAGCGGTTACGTAACCACTCAGTGACTGAGCAGCGGTTCCGTAACCACTCAGTGACCAAGCAGCGGTTACGTAACCACTCAGTGACCGAGCAGCGGTTACGTAACCACTCAGTCACCGAGGAGCGGTTACGTAACCACTCAGTGACCGAGCAGCGGTTACGTAACCACTCAGTCACCGAGCAGCGGTTACGTAACCACTCAGTCACCGAGCAGCGGTTCCGTAACCACTCAGTGACCGATCAGCGGTTACGTAACCACTGAGTCACCTAGCAGCGGTTACGTAACCACTCAGTGACCGAGCAGCGGTTACGTAACCACTCAGTCACCGAGCAGTGGTTACGTAACCACTCAGTGACCGAGCAGCGGTTACGCAACCACTCAGTCACCGAGCAGCGGTTACGTAACCACTCAGTCACCTAGCAGTGGTTACGTAACCACTCAGTGACCGAGCAGCGGTTACGTAACCACTCAGTGACCGAGCAGCGGTTACGTAACCACTCAGTCGCCGATCAGCGGTTACGTAACCACTCAGTGACCGAGCAGTGGTTACGTAACCACTCAGTCACCAAGCAGCGGTTACGTAACCACTCAGTGACCGAGCAGCGGTTACGTAACCACTCAGTCACCGAGCAGATGTTACGTACCCACTCAGTCACCGAGCAGAGGTTACGTAACCACTCAGTGACCACCGAGCAGCGGTTACGTAACCACTCAGTGACCGAGCAGCGGTTACGTAACCACTCAGTGACCGAGCAGCGGTTACGTAACCACTCAGTCACCGAGCAGATATTACGTAACCACTCAGTCACCGAGCAGAGGTTACGTAACCACTCAGTGACCACCGAGCAGCGGCTACGTAACCACTCAGTGACCGATCAGCGGTTACGTAACCACTCAGTGACCGATCAGCGGTTACGTAACCACTCAGTCACCTAGCTGCGGTTACGTAACCACACAGTGACCGAACAGCGGTTACGTAACCACTCAGTCACCTAGCAGCGGTTACGTAACCACTCAGTGACCGAGTAGCGGTTACGTAACCTCATGAGCTGCCGCTGATGGCCCGTTCCACGTGAGTACTCGGCAAAATAGAGTTCAGCCCAGAGATGGACGGAGAGAGACAGACTGAGGGGCGGTACTGCGAGCCCAGCGGCAGACAGAGAGACGGTACTGCGAACCTGCAGCGGCAGACAGAGGGCGGTACTGCAAACCTGCAGCGGCAGACAGAGGGGCGGTACTGCGAACCTGAAGCGGCAGACAGAGGGGCGGTACAGCAAACCTGCAGCGGCAGACAGGGGGCGGTACTGAGAACCCAGAGGCAGACAGAGCAGGGCGGTACTGAGAACCCAGCGGCAGACAGAGGGCGGTACTAGGAACCTGCAGCGGCAGACAGGGGGGCGGTACTGGGAACCCAGCGGCAGACAGAGGGGCGGTACTGGGAACCTGCAGCGGCAGACAGACAGGTACAGACGACATAAACCGATTGCGAATCTCGTGGTGGGTTCCATCGTTGTCTGCGATTGTTTGAATGGTACATGGCGCAGGGAATCTCGGAAGTGCATGGCGATGCTAGTTGGGTGACGAATTTGCAGTTCATCTATGAATAATGTCACTGTGTCATGACAACCTCGCAAGATACATTCGAGGCATACTCGAGGCCCAACGCTGTGCCCTGATTCGTGTTTTTCATATTCAAAAAGGCTGAAAAAATAATTGTCAAACGCATGAAAGACCGAAAATGGACAAACATTAGGCGTACGAAATGAATAGTCCATTTGCATTCATGATCAGCGTTTCTTCCGAAGAGGAAGGGTTCATATGATAACTTTATGAGTCGATGGTCATATCGATTCTTCTTTCGTTTGCCATTGGTTCAATGCTTCTGAGAAGAAGACAAAATCATTCCAGTCCATACGATCAGTTTTCCAAAGCCATTTGCTCCTTGGTATAACCTTTGCCTGGCATTTGTAGGTATTATAATGACGTACCTTGTTGAGAACTTCGGATTGTTGCTTTTTGCGTCTCGGTATGATCTTTGGTTCGTAAGATAACCAGCGGAGCAATCATTCCTCACTCCATCATGTATTGGAGTTCGGCTGAAACGCCGAACAACGCAACCCAAACATATGTAATATACAGAACACTGATTTGCTGTTGTTTCATCATAATGTTTGTGTCTGTAATTCAACATCAAGACTGTCTAGAAAGAGATCTGCTGCGTACTACATCGAAATCGAAAACCATTTGTTGCCTTGAGCTAACTCGAGAAGTTCATTTCACGATCGTTCCGGTCATTTGACTCTCGGGAATATCTAGATCATGCAAAGTGTAGCTCCACGGTCGTCACCTGGCCGGCCTCGTCCAACACGTGTACCAGCCCACCTGCGGAGATAACTACTTGGACCTGACAATCTCCAACTGCCAGAACGTCGTAGCCGAGGTGCGGGATGGTGTCTTCCCCGGACCACAGGGAGGTTGTCTGCGAGCTGAGCGTGGTGCGTGGACCCATGCCAGTGGTATCCCGCAGCTCCGCGCTGAATTACAAGCGCGCGGACTGGGCGGGGCTCCGCACGGCGCTACGGCTTGCTCCGTGGGGCGTGCTTGATGGGCTACCGATCGACGTCGCCGCGGAGCTGTTCTGCGACCTGCTATCGGCCGCCATCCGCGACTTCATTCCGCTGGTGCAGCTCAAACGCCGGCGGCCGCCGTGGTTCGACGGAGACTCGCTACACACGGCGCTGCGGGAGAAGGAGCCGGCTCACCGGCCGATGAGGAAGCGATGACGTCACTGGTGGCGGGGACGGCTGACGGCCGCCAACTGTTTCGTGAAAAACGGCGTCTGGTGAGTGACCGATTCTGTAACTATTTGAATGGCCTTGTAGAAGATTTAAATACCAATCCCAAGCGATTTTGGTCATTTGTGAAATGTATTAAAGGTAAGAACGGCCAGATATCGCATTTCCTTGATGGTGATAGGAAGGTTACTGATGACCGCGAGAAGGCCGACCTGTTAAAGGGAATAGGTCACCTTGAAAGTGGTCTTGAAATTCAACCATACGGTGCAGCTTGAGCTCAAAACTAAGAATATGACTTTGGTTCGGACAACTGATGGATATATGTGGAGAAAGAAGTAAGTTTCTCTTTGCATTTCACGATAAATCGTACGATAGCAGCTGGCGTTCTGGCTCCGTCCCGCTCCACCTGACGCCAAGTATAGTCTCTGACAAAGGGCCGCCGCGCCGCCCGGGCGGCTGAGCGGACATTAACGAGGCATCGTGATCAGAGACTATGTGCCAGGGAGTGTACCTGCTTCCGGCGGCGAGAGTTCATGTCCCGACCGTGGCCCGGAACAGCAGACATGCAACCGGGCCCACTAGTCCTGTGTCGAAATTACTTAAAGGGAAATAATGACCTTTTGATTTTGTTAGCAACAATTTCTTAGGCTACCGTTATGGTTTTGAAATTATTTTATTTAAATTTAAGAATTAAATAAAATTATTCCCAAATTCAAAGTTGTAAGTTTGGAAAAAATACAAAACAAGTACCTTGTGTACTTCATGAAGGTCATTGACAAATTCGTCCTTCCCTACCATTGTTTACATCGAGTGCGGCATTTTTGGAGGCTCTGTGACGTTTCCGATCAAACTGAGCGCTGCTCGGACACACGCTAGTAGCGCTAGTAGCGCTAGTAGCGCTTTCGTTCTCCATGGCAACCAGGCGTCAGCCAATCAAAAGCCAGCAAGGAATACGTTCTGGCTTTTCATTGGCTCACGCCTGGTTGCCATGGAGAACGAAAGCGCTACTAGCGTGCGTTCGAGCAGAGCTCTGATCCGTGAAGCAATCCGTGAAGCATCCGTGATGCATGACTGACTATCAGTATAAGTCATGAATAACAACAACATGCAAACTATACCAGCTCGAATAAAATAAGGGCGGAATGAATTGAACCCCAGGCAAGCTAGTATTCGCAAAGCACTCGGCACTGCGCCACAATAGCAAAAGGTGAGGGAAATGCATATTGGATACAATATTATTACGTCACAAGTTTCTGAAGTGTCAACTACTATGAAATACAGTTATAAAATACCTTTAATAATGATTAACAAGAAAATTCAAACTTAAAACAATAATTTGAATAAGTCTTTAATTAGCTTTCAACTCAAAATCAGATATATTTTGCAATGCTACACAAGAATGGCACCAGTGACGTCATTAACAAAGCCTGCTACGGGACTTGGGTATACTAATCAGGAACAATTCGCCACAATGGTTAAGTGCGCCGAGAAGCATGACAATGACTTTGTAAACAAATCGCCGACGCTAAATAGGTCGCCGTCGATGTGCATCGATGAGCTTCCGATTTAAATGCCAGTTTTGTTATTGTTTGCTAGTTTTTTGGGGGAAAATTATTATTTTTCATGATAATATAAAGTATAGTGTTATATACAGCCACAGACAAATTATACAATACTCCTAATGTTGAAAACAAATTAATCGATTTTCACAAATTGAGGGTCGCAACCACTAACTATACCGCCGTTGATGTGCATCGATGAACTTCCGATTTTATTGCCACTTTTTCCAATCGCTGTTAGTTTTAGAAGATCGCCGGGTATATAATCACAACAAGCAGAACGCACAATATATTTTCCACTCCATTGCGTAAAAAAACAATACGGGAAAGGCCCGCAGTTTGATGAGGACCAAAAGTACTTGCAAGTACCGGTCGTTAAAAGTGTGGAACGCTTATCAACATTAACTTGAAATATCTTTCGGTAGGAAAGTTTTCATGCAAAATGTGATGAATTTACAATATATTTTGGTCTCGTCTGGCGATTTCAAGTGCTAACTCCATTTTAGTGGAAAAGGTAATTATTTCCCTTTAACGTAGGAAGGCAATTCTTTTATCACAACGCATTTTTTAGATCTGCTCTACAAATCTTCTATCTCAGTCCAAAACCCCATGTTCAAGGTGAATTATTCCCTTTAAACCGCACGTTTGCCTCTAAGTTAAGCGACCCAGTTGTCACTGAACTCCCGCCGGCACCGGAATATGATTTAGATCCACTGCGCTCTTTCCATGTGACTGAGGACACAGGGCGTAGTATTCTGTGTAACCTAGGCCCGCACAACGCCTGCGGGCCTGACAATGTTAGCGCAAGGGCGATGAGAGAGAATGCGCGGTCGAGTTGTCTGTGCCCATCGCTAAACTGTGTAAACTGTCGCTGGAGCAGGGGGTCTTTCCCAGGTCGTGGAAACGTGCCAATATAGTGCCTATTCATAAGAAACGTCCAAAAATGTCTGCTAACAATTAGCGATCTGTGTCACTGTTACCTCTTTTTGGCAAAGTTCTGGAACGGATTGTTTTTGACGAGCTTTTTCAACATGTGAGACCGCCTATCTCTGATAAGCAGCATGGCTTTTTGCCCGGTCGTTCATGTGCTACCAACCTGTGCACAATGCTGCACGCAGCCTGGACCAACATATCTGCCGGGTCCCAGACAGATGTAATGTATACTGATTACAGTTCGGCCTTCCAAAGTGTAAATCACTGTTTGCTCCTTCACAAATTACAGATCTTCTACAGCATTTCAGACAACGCTTTTGACTGGATTGGCTTCTATCTGTCTGGGAGAGAGGCGAGAGTGCAGAGGGTCGTGGTTGGGGCAAGTGCTCAGAGTGTGTGCCGGTGAGATCAGGGACCCCGGAAGGGGGACTACTCTCAGTTCTCACCACTGCTCTTCGCGTGTTGTGTAAATGACCTACCGGGAGTACTTGAGGCAGAAACAATCATGTTTGCAGACGACGTGAAAATATGCAGGCGCATAGTAATAAAACTAGTGCTAACCCATCCGCTCCGCTGGACGATTAGCTGGCATCTCCGGGATGGAGATATCCGCACCAATTCAGCACGTTAATTAACTGGACTGGAACTGCATAGGACATAATTACCTATTACCCGTCAAGGGATCACCGCCCCACCAACTCCGGTGCGTCGGCATAGCTAGCTGGCATCTCCGGGATGGAGGTATCCGCACCAATTCAGCACGTAAATTAACTGGGACTTTTAAACTGAATAAACTGAGCGGTGCCGGATGGACAGACAGACAGATAGACAGACGCTTATCAAATAGTAATATAGATGTACAGGCGCATATCGATTGTAGACGTGGGGTATGTGCAGGCCCAGCTGGACAAACTGTGTTGCTGGTCTGAGAAGTGGGGCTTAAGGCTTTAAAGGGAAATAATGACCTTTTTCCACTAAAATGGAGTTAGCACTTGAAATCGCCAGACGAGATCAAAATATATTGTAAATTCATCACATTTTGCATGAAAACTTTCCTACCGAAAGATATTTCAAGTTAAAGTTGATAAGCGTTCCACACTTTTAACGACCGGTACTTGCACTATTTCTGACCTTTTGTCAAGTACTTTTGGTCCTCATCAAACTGCGGGCTTTTCCCGTATTATTTTTTTACGCAATGGAGTGGAAAATATATTGTGCGTTCTGCTTGTTGTGATTATATGCCCGGCGATCTTCTAAAACTAACAGCGATTGGAAAAAGTGGCAATAAAATCGGAAGCTCATCGATGCACATCAACGCGGCATAGTTAGTGGTTGCGACCCTCAATTTTTGCAATTCGATTCATTTGTTTTCAACATTAGGAGTTGTGTATAGTTTGTCTGTGGCTGTATATAACACTATGCTTTATTTTATCATGAAAAATAATAATTTTTCCCAAAAAAACTAACGAACAATAACACAAAACTGGCAATTAAATCAGAAGCTCATCGATGCACATCGACGGCGACCTATTTAGCGTCGGCGATTTGTTTACAAAGTCATTGTCATGCTTCTCGGCGCACTTAACCATCTCGGCGCACTTGGCGAGTTGTTCCTGATTAGTATACCCAAGTCCCGTAGCAGGCTTTGTTAATGACGTCATTGGTGCCATTCTTGTGTAGCATTGCAAAATATATCTGATTTCGAGTTGAAAGCTAATTAAAGACATATTCAAATGATTGTTTTTAAGTTTGAATTTTCTTGTTAATCATTATTAAAGGTATTTTATCACTGTATTTCATAGTAGTTGACACTTCAGAAACTTGTGACGTAATAATATTGTATCCAATATGCATTTCCCTCACCTTTTACCATTGTGGCGCAGTGCCGAGTGCTTTGCGAATACTAGCTTGCCTGGGGTTCAATTCATTCCGCTCTTATTTTATTCGAGTTGGTATAGTTTGCATGTTGTTGTTATTCATGACTTATACTGATAGTCAGTCATGCATCACGGATGCTTCACGGATTGCTTCACGGATCAGAGCGCTGCTCGAACGCACGCTAGTAGCGCTTTCGTTCTCCATGGCAACCAGGCGTGAGCCAATGAAAAGCCAGAACGTATTCCCTTTCTGGCTTTTGATTGGCTGACGCCTGGTTGCCATGGAGAACGAAAGCGCTACTAGCGGGTGTCCGAGCAGCGCTCAGTTTGATCGGAAATGTCACAGAGGCTCCACAAATGCCGCACTCGATGTTAACAATGGTAGGGAAGGACGAATTTGTCAATGACCTTCATGATGTACACAAGGTACTTGTTTTGTATTTCTTCCAAACTTACAACTTTGAATTTGGGAATAATTGTATTTAATTCTTAAATTTAAATAAAATAATTTTACAAATATAACGGGAGCCTAAGAAATTGTTGCTAACAAAATCAAAAGGTCATTATTTCCCTTTAAGGCTGAATCCAGCCAAATGTTAAGTGTTCACGCTGACTCTCAGCGCACTCCGGTTATCGGAACCTATATGATTGGTGGTGTAGCGCTGGAACGCGTCCAAGTGATGCTCGACCTGGGTATTATGCTGGATCAGAAACTTACCTTTGGCGAACATGTCGACTATACAGTTCGTAAGGCAAACCGAGCTCTAGGATTGCTAATGCGTACTCTTCAAACAGGCAAGAACGGCCGTCCTTTGAAAGCAGCAAACCAACGTGCCCTCTTGTCAGCATATTTTGTAAACGCTCGCTCCGTCCTTGAGTATGGTAGTGTAGTGTGGAGTGGAGCAGCGCAGTCACATGTTCAAAGGATAGAGCGTGTGCAGGAAAAGTTTCTGGTTTGGCTGTGTGCTCGCTGTCGTGTGACAAGAGTGTCTTTTTCGTATCGAGATTTGGCTGTACATTTTAAAGTTAACACCATGAGAGCTCGGTTCAAACACCACGACCGTTCCATCAGAAACGTTCATCGCCACAGGATATGTTCATGATTCCTTAACGTCAAGTTCCCTCTAGCAGTGCCTGTCCGTCAGCTGATAAATCAAAGTTTGTTCACAAGTTCGTTTGCGCGGGTAAACACTTAAGACGTGCGTCTTTAATCGCACTCCCAGCGCCTGTAATACCTTTCTGGACGCGAATCGCGATGTGGATGTATGGGAGAGCAGTGCACCAGAGTTCAAGAAACGTGTGGCTGTATATGTTATGGGGGAGATAGTTGTGTTGTATGTCTGTAAATGAATGATGTGATGTGATGTGATGGTTTTAACTTTCGACTTCACCTGTCAGTAGGCGCAGAACCCGTTGGTGATTATACAAATAAACAAACATACACATATGTAGTTCAGCTGAAACGCCGAACAACCGCTGTTTAATGATGTTCACAAACATATATAATATACAGAACACTGATTTTCCGTTGTTTCATCATCAATTTTTGTCTGTAATTCAAAATCAAGACTGTCTAAAAAGAGATCTCCTGCGTACAATATCGAAATCGAAAACCATTTGTTGCCTTGAGCCAACTCGAGAAGTTCATTTCACAATCGTTCCGGTCATTTCACTTCCGGGAATATCTAGATCATGCAAAGTGTAGCTCCACGAACTGATGTTCATAGGAACTGTTTCTAGGGCCGCACTATTTTACATCATTAACATGCTTTTCAGACTTCAAGGTCGATCGTGGCAGAATCGGAGCTAACACTACCATTGTTCAGCAGAATATAATGTAATACATAACGTAGTAGGACATTTCTGATGCAGCTTCAGTTTGAAGATGTTACTGAGCTCCAAGAGACGGTTTCAGATAAGAGGCCAGCATATTATGACATTATTGAACGGCACGTGCTTCTGCCTTGTGACTAGACATCATGACCCCGATGTAGTCAGATTCGATGTTTATTCAATATTCAATTATTTAACCTCTTTAACCCTATTTGTAACAGGCTCCTGGCTACCCCTATTTGTAACAGGGGGAGGGGGCGGATTCCGCCCCCCCCCCTCCCCCCCCCGGAGATCTCGAGATCTACCCGTCCGATTTTCAAAAATGAAACGGTGTTTGCTTCCCCTCAACACGATCTACATTTCTAGATAACACAAAAATCTAAATTTTGGATAGGGGGGCAACAGGGGGGCAAAAACTACAAATTTTAGTGGTATTTTTGATCCAACATAGCTTTCATGTTTATCGACCGATTTTAACACAACTAATAGGAATCGATAGAGATTGAATTGGAAATTGATATATGATGGTGACGTTTGAAAATTCAAAAATCATAGGCGTGTGCAGGTCACTCAATATGGGGGTGAAGTAAATGCGCAATAAAACCATTTTTGATGTTGTTTTTTTGATAAATGAAATGGTATGTGATTGTGACATTATAAAAAACTGTAATAAATCATATTTTTTGCCATAGGCGGTACAAGGTAAGTGAAAAAGGGAGGTCAAATTGTAAACAAAATATTAACCGCAGACAAGTTGCAACCCAGCACTATAAATATGTTACTGATCGTAGATAGTTCCTTTTTGCATGTTGTACTTCATCATAGGCGTATCCAGGATCCACATTGGGGCGGCACAAGACCTTTTTATAAGTGTATTATCCGCTATTATGATACTAACTAGTCAACAGTGACTATTTCACTACAACTTCAATTAATATTGCTTACCCCCCCTTTTTACCCTACCTGGACTCGCCTATTATCTTATAATCGTTCGTAAAGTAGCCTGTGGTGCGTGTTTCATTCGAAAACTACAGTATGTTATGTTATTGTACGCCCATGCCTCTTAGTTTCCTTGCAATAATATGACCCCCTTTCTTCCATTCCTGAGCGCGTCTCTGCCAAAAATGACTTTATTCCTTTTTCTAGCCTCATATGTGCATATATCATTATAAGCTAAACGTCTATTGCGCCGTTATCGCTGGCATATCGTCATCGCCATGCCAGTCACCCTTTCATGTGCCTGAACACGCCCCGGAAACTCTATATGTAATAAATTATGCAAATAATGGAAGCAGAAGCTATCTTTTACATCTTGATAGCTATAAATGTTCCTTACATCCATCAATTGGCGTCCCGCTAAGCATTGAATACTTCCTGGAACCCCCCCCCCTTTTTGAAGCCCCTGAAACCGCCTCTGCCATGCAATTTTTATGATATTTCATTAACATCAAATAATTTGCACTTGTTGCAATCACCGTAAACCGATGTAACGCTTTCATACTTGAGGCAGTTAGGAAGAAACCCGTGAAGGTCGCATTTCCATATTATCGCCAAATGTCGCCTCCGAACCCACCCAAAACTGTGCCCTGGAACCGCCTCTGTTCAATCACCGTAAGATGAAGAAAAATGACTACTTCTGTTGATATGTTTCATTAATCTACAATTTAACCGGTATGTTACAGTTCAATTATCACCTCAAATAAGCCCCGAACTGGCCGAACCTACCAGCTCTGACAGTCTTTGCCCACAACTCTGCTGCGCGTTTAATACAATGTGTTTCCCATTTTCCCATTTTCTTTTGAGGGGTATAATACATGTGTGCATTAAGCATACCAGTAAAAGTAAACAGAACCACAATAGTATCAATGTCGTTTG